>JAQQZY010018911.1:0-12034 GCA_030068375.1 Ostorhinchus rueppellii | reverse complement strand
AATCACTCTCACATTCACACCTATGGGCAATTTAGATTAGCCCATTAACCTATCAGTGCATGTCTTTGGAGGAAACCAGAGTACCCGGAGAAAACCCACACAGACACGGGGAGAACATGCAGAAAGGTCCCACCCAGGAATTGAACACGGGACCTTCTTGATGTGAGGCACAATTGCTAACCACTGCACCACCGTGTCGCACCACTGAACATGAAAAAAAAAATTTTTTTAAAATAAAAACAAGTGAACATAAGTGTAGCACTGGGTCTTTATTGGTTAATGTATTTTTCCCAAATACTTTCCAGTACCTCTGAGGGTACACGTTCCCCCAATTGAGAAAAACAGGTTTAAGATGTTTTATTCTTGATTGACTGTCATTTTTATGTCCCACATGTGTTATAAAGTAAAGTTTAACCTGCTTGGTGTAATAACAGTCAGTAACAAACTAAACTACATCTTTTTTTTTTGTGAATCCACTCTACTCTGACAGTTTAACCTCCTGAAAACAGAGATTTCTGAAAATGCAGCTGATTCGGTTATAGTTTAGACACTGTGCACTTTACGGCCTCGTTTTAATGTAGATGGACAAAAATACAGATGATGTAGAAACCAGCAAACGCTTCATAATTGGATCATGTCAGCCGTATTCACCCCTAATTCTTCATGCCCATATGTTAAATTTTCTGAGATCCGACTCTTTATATCCACTAACAACAGTCACAGATTATCATAGAGTGACTTAAAACTTTTAGATTCCCCTAAAATAAGTCAATGTCACTTTGCTGGAATGGAACCTGAGGTGACATTACACATGCACATAGTTATATACTGTATAATTTTAACATCTGTTGAATATTTTTACATATTTTTTAGGGATTCCATATGTCTAAAAGTTTACATTTCCACTTAAATACAAGTTGGAGGTTGAGTATTGGCGTTTTTTGCAGCTTTAACTTCTACTTGTCTACATCTCAGAAACAAATATTGAACTTTTTACTCTGCTAAATGTGAAAGCCAAATATCTCCAAATGCATTGATTTTTAATGCTTGTAAAAGCTGAGGGATCAAGTGTTTCTGTATGACCTGCACTTCAACTTGTCCTCTGTCTTAAGCTCAATAAAACTCTTTAAAAACCCTCTTGGATTATTTGTTTAATGCACCATAAGAAAAGTGGAAACAGGCTTGTTTTTCTGAGAACATGAAAACTTGCACCTCTTGTACAAACTGATACACACATGATCTTTTTTTCTGTCCACACAACCTTTGTTTTTACAAAACTTCTACACACAACAACACAAAACCCACTCCAAACTGATCCAAACATTGTTGTTGCCCAACCTGTGGACACTGTTAATAATACAGGACGTAGCAAATATAGAAGCTTTAATCTGTCATCAAGGTGAAGTTCAGTCTTAATTTAAGTTTCCTTACATCTGGGACTGTGATTCATTTGCACATTTACTTTCTTATTTGCACATAATTGCATTCTAACTGCACTGTTACTGCAGTGGACTCTACATACTGTGTTTTATATTTGTTTTCTATATATAAAGTACATAGTCAGATGTGCATATTCTTTTGTGTTTTTATATTTAAGTACAAATTCTTGAGTGTTTTTGTACTTATATACATATTATTTAGTGTTTTTGTATTTATGTATATGTTCTTTAGTGTTTTTACATTTATCTATATATTCGTTGGTGTTTTTATATTTATGTACATTGGGGTTCCGCTATCAATTGTGGGTCCCATGGAAGGTAAACGTTGTGGGCCCTTCATAAAATAAACCTTTAAATTTGTCGTCAGAGTCAGGTGTGGGGTAAGTATGTGGTGTAGGGGCGGGAGGTATTTACAGGGGGGTGCATTCCATAACAGCCGTAACTACGGTAACTGGCATGAAACCGAAAGTGAAATTTAACTTCCCGACTACTGGCTTCTATGCCTCTCTTTTAATCCAAAGCTTATTGAAATTTTTGCAACTTCTAACCAAAACCCACTGGGCCAGTTGGAAATGCTGGGCCCCATGAATTTGTCATGTTTATACACACACACACTATATATATATATATATATATATATGGTTCTTCCCAATGACGTGACCTTTACTGTATATTAAAAACCAACAGTGTATAGAGTACTCAACTTTAAACAAGTACTGCAGTAAAATGAATTGACTTTGCATACTTTAAATATAGTTTGCTCATAATACTTATATAGTTTGACTTAATTAAGTTTTAGTGGAAACACAGTGGCTCAATAAAGGATGTGAATACTTGATGGGAACTTCAGGTAATGATTTTCACACTGAACATCAATAAGTCGTGTTTCCAATAGTAAATCTATATTCATAGTAACCAGACCTAAACCAGCAGAATGTAACCGAAGACGAGAGGATAAAACATCTCATACTGAGGTGACATCTTTAACTGATATGTATAAATGACACACTGAAGAAACAAACAGGACACCTCCATTTGGCAGATCAATATTTGTACTAAAGTTATCATGTAGTAAGAAAAAAAAATACTGAGATGTGTACTGTCATGTATAGATGAGCTGCTTCTGTGACTCTGACCACATATAGAAACAAGATGCATTCAGGGAACCTTGTAAATGCAACACGATATGATACGACACACTTTATTTTAGGGAAATTTGTCTTGTGGACCCCAGTGCTGTTACATTTAACTGCAAATTCAATACTCAACGCATTGAAAAACAGATGCAATAAATAATAAAATTAAATAAAATCAACATCATTTGCTCTTAAAGGGAAATATAACACATTTGTAAAGATTTGGGGCTCATTTACGGAATTTCTGGAAGGGGATAGTCTATTGTTGTTGTTTTATTTTGTTGTTTTGCTTTTTTTGTTCACTAATCCCAATATGTGTTAAAAGAATACTTATATGTGGGATAAAACTGATGTCCACATGAATATTTGGATGCTTGTAAAATGTTTTTATTCTTTACTTTTCTGAGGGAAACATGACGTACGATGAGCCTATTCCTTTTTTGGTTTTTATGTTTGTTATGGTTATTGTATTGGGTTTTGATTGATATACAAACCAAAAAATAAACTCATTCATGTAACAGTTAGTCACCAAACCAGCATATACCACTGATATCCATGTTGTTACTGTCTTCAAGTGCCTCTGGATAAGCAGAAGACAATGAGTACAAGTCTTCAAGTGCCTTTTATATTTATACTTATTGATGTGCCTATTGATATGTTTTGTTTTGTGTCTCTGTACTGTACCTGTAGCTGAAAAAACACAATAAAATATTTGTCAAAAAAATGAAATCAACATAAACTGTGAAATTACACACATTTAGTGTTTAAGGACTTGGTGGTACATTTAAGGTGAATCTATAAATTCATAAAATCTACATTCTAATACCCATAAAGACTGTATAAAATGGTAAAGTTCATATTTCCTTCTTATTTTCCATTATTTGAATACATAGACTTGTGTGCAACTTTACACTGAGGGTAAAAAACAGCTTTAAGTGTCAAAGCTGCTTCTGTGATTTGGATCACATAAAGACACAAGATGCATTCAGGGCCCCTTGTAAATACGATATGCTTTATGGTTGGGAAATTTGTGTTGGAACCCAGTGCTGTTACGTTTAACTGCAAATTCAATAATCAACAGTCAGTGGAAAACAGATGCAACAAGTGGTGCCAGGCACAATAAGCCCCGCCCCTCACATGTATTGTAGCTTATTTTGGCATAAATCCAGCTGATGTCATCATGTCTATGCATGTGCTGCACAGACATAAACAAATTTTGGTCATTATAAGTAAATGAGGGGGAAAAAAAAAGAGAAAAATATTAACTTTGACCTACTTTTCCCAAAATGTCATCACATCTATTCTGGGTCACATGTAATCTATGAACTAAGTTTGGTATGAATTCAACCATAGTTTTGCTGCTAAAGTGTAAATAGTCAAAGATGTTATTGCTGTTTTTAAGAAGTTCTTTGCAAACTGATTTCTGGGATAAAGGGGCAGATAAAATAAAACTTGTCTTCTTTCTGCTCCCTTTCATTCTAGTCTGGAGAACATTTGTATTTGCATTAAATTGTTTTGTTTTTGTTTTTTTAACACATGAATGAAATAAAGAATCAAAAATTTAAGAAAGGAAAATGAAAAGAAACAAACTGAACCAAAAATGATACCCCTTTGCCTCCACTTCAGGCCGTGGGGCAATAGATAATAAAATGTAATGAAATCAATATAAACTCATTTAAGGTGAGCCTGTAAATTCATAAATCTACCTTCTAATATCCACAAACAGTGTATAAAATTGTAAATTTGACATTTTCTCCTTATTTTGCATTGTTTCTTTACAAAGATTTGCATGTACCTTCACACTGAGGGTAAAAAAAATGCTTCCACATGTTCATTTTTACACTTTTACGACCAAACAGTCGTTCCTCAGGCTTAAGAATAGTCTTGTCACTAACTGACAGATGATAAATATCAATATTTCCTGCCAAGCTCTTTCATTACACAAACCCAAATGCATGCACCAGTAGCAGATAAACCATATATATATATTTATTTTCATACGTCTGCAAACCAGCACCAAACACTGGAAGCAGAGGGATTATTATTGACAGAGCGGTAACTATCAGGTTTCCAAATGTGACAGATTTTCCGGCTGTAAAGGTGTAGGAGGTGCTCGATTTAAAGTCAAAACAGGTCATTGTTCAGCTTCCTTTGTCATCGAGCGAGGGAAAAACTGACTAATTATTTCTCTGGCTCTGTCTGTGAAACGAGCATGCAAATATAAGAGTGATCTAACAAGTCGCCAACATTAAAGAGAGAAGTTTCTTATCTCGGGCCTGCAGAAGAAAGTCCCTGCAAGAAGACAGACCCTGTGCACCAGTTTCCCCTTCTTTCGGATTCTTTTCCTCCCCCTCTTACTGTCTCTCGTGCCAACTGGCCTATTTTTACCCTTATGTGTGGCATCTCAGGGTTTTCCTTGTCACCACCACGTTTCCTGTCATCATCATGTAGGTACAGTTGTGAAAAGTGCAGTTACTGAAAAGGTCCTGACACTTACTGTCTAACTGTCTCTCTCTTTTAGATGTGGTCACAGATATTTGTCTTTTTAGCCCATGTTCTCTGCGCTTGACATCTTTTTTTTGGCCATACCTTTCAGTTTACAACTTTTATTTTTGCTTTATATGTTAGATTCTAGAGCGGAAGTGACTTCTATTCCAGGTATTATTTTATTACAGGAATTTTTGTTGAGTCGTGAAGTAAAAATGTTTCACGGAGCAGGATTTCCTGTAGTAATAAAACCTTTAATCATTTTCAGAATCTAGATTTTTGGGGGTTTTTTTTGTTTATTTTGATTACATTGTCTGCGAAAATGCTTTCAAATGCTTCAATATTTTGCTATTTTGTTTAATATGACCTTTTTTTAGGATCATAACTGGTTGTAATGTTCTTCTGTTACATTTTTAGAATGTATTTCTCATGTTGTAATCATTAAAATAGTCTAAAACCAGAAATAACTCTAGTTTCTTCAACTTTGACTCAAAACTGAGATTCAACTTTTAACCCCCAAAGACCTAAAAACCCACCAGAGAACAAATGCATCCACTGATCTAAAATGTCATTCATTTTTTTAAAGCACAAATCCTATCAATACATGTATAAATAAATCAGGTGAAATGGTATTTCTCAGTTTTTCAGTGGCTTTAGAGATGATCACTTGGAAGTTCCGAGGCTTCAATTCACCAGTTTTTGATTAAATGCTTTACTAAAAACGACAATTTTCCCTCAGTTTTCCCTGTTTTAATAGAAAAACCTTTAAATTTACTCTGACATTTCATAAACATCTACATGTTCAGTGAATTAAATATAGAAAAATACCTGATGTTCACTGGAAAAATGCAAAAAGCAGAGGATAATTGTGTAATAAGTGGTGATAAATCCATTTGGAAGTTGCCATAAAAATACTTCTGGGTCTTTAAAGGTTAAATTTGAAAAAAGTAATGACCTGACATTCACTGTGACCTGATGTGAACATTTTCCTCATTATTTTTGGCTATATTTTCCTATATTAGCTGCAACTAATGCTTATTTTCATTGTCGGTAAACCTGTTGATCATTTTCTTAATTAGCTGATAATAAATTCAGTGTATAGAATGCCAAAAAATGATGAAAAAAAGTCAATCACTGAAAAGTCAATCACTAAAGCCCTAGATTTACACCCCCAATACACTATTTTGTCCAAACACGTTCAGTTTTCTGTCATAAAGGTGTAAAAAACACAAGAAAATGGTCCAGTTGAATAAACTACAGTCAGAGAATTAGGACTTTTTTTTCTTTAAAATACATACATAAACAGATTATTACAGCATTTAACAAGTAATCGATTATGTGTTTCAGCTTGCATTCATTTATTGTATACCCTTATAGTTCAGCCATAACTGAAACAAACTGGAAAGACTGGATAAGAGTATTAGACACATTTCTTAATTCATCTTCTTCTATTTGTTTGCTTTTAATCCCAGCTCAGGGATTATGATATTTACAGACATAACCCTTTGTTTACAATCCACTAATCCAATCACCATGCTAAAGTTCACTCAATTTATGCCCTGGCAGTGACCCCCACCCCTCCATCAACCCCAACCCCACCCCGTCTCAACCCCTACCCTTCAACTGCGAAGGATATTTATCATTATGCCATATGCTCCGACACAATACTGCCTCATTCTTTAGCTGAAATGTGCAGAATGTGATATACTGTACTATGTGGCACAATGGAGTAATTGTGTTTTCTCCCTTGAGGGAAAATGCGAGTTGGAAGAGGAGAAATATCAGTAAAGGATGTATGTTTTCGAGCCTCATAAGACAATCCGGTTGTGAGTGAGGGCAGCTCTTGAAGATATAAATAAGCAACTTGATTTCGAGGTTGTAAGAGTGTTTCCTGACCTCCGTTACACAAGGCTTTAGAGGCTTTCTTAGCTTTTTAATGTCAAGCTGTATCATACTTTTTGCAGCACTACAACATACTTAAATTACTTTTTCCTCTGCAGGCTAAAGCTGTATATTAGGTCTGTGTAATTCAAACTAGGCTCAAATAGGTTCCAGATGTATGCGACAGAGGGAAATTCTTTTATGGAACACAAATATACATTTGGACTTAAAATGATAAACAATGAAATGCCAATAGACTGCATGAAGTTAACTGTCCTCTTTGTACTGCATCTCTGCTCTGCTGTGACGCACAGTGCCTCTTTTGTTCTGCCACTCATTGCTTATGTTACTGTAGAGCACTAATGCACACAGATCGATAGCATACTTTCCATTTCAACACATTGAGCTGATGTACGGTCACACAGTTGGAATTGATCCTCCCCTGTCAACACAAAGTTTTCAGTCTGTATGTCTTTTTTTTTTCCTCCTGTTGCAAAATAAATGGTCTTTAAATAAAAAGTCCTTTTATCACAGTCTGTTTTAACCCATAAAGACCCAAACGTCCACCATCTACCACAATCACCTTCTAATCCATGTAAATAATTGGTGTAAAATACAGTTCTTCATCTTTTTATGGTCATCAGATATGATCAGTTTGGATGTTCAGAGGCTCTAGAGTTACCATGGAAACACCGTCATCTTCTACAACACTGATTCACCAGTAAAACCCATGGAGTTGGATCAATGACAGTGAATTGACACTCTTAGATTTTGTTGGAAACATCACTCATTCTTCAGTTTTCTCTATTTCTGATATAATAATCCTCAACTTTGCTCTAAGTTTTTATGAATATCTACATGATCAGAGAATTAAATGTTGCAAAATGCCTGATTTTCACTGAAAAAAACACAATACAGAAGATAATATTAGAAGAAAGAGTAATAAACCACTTAATTATGGTTAAAGATAGAGATAAATGCATGCATTTGGGAACTGCCAGGAATGTTACACGCTGAATAACTGCCAGAGATGCGAGGTGAGGTGGGTGGCAAACGGTGCAACGGAGGCTTAAACGCAACACATCGAGATCAAAACTGAACATCTGGCCCGTTCACATGACTCAAACGTCTCGCTCTGTCAGCTCCCGATGCCTCGTCCCTTCACAGTAAAGACATTTTATGACTGGCTCAAATCAAACCATTCTGAAACAAACCATAACAGCCATAAAACACCCCAGTACATCAATAAAACAATCGGTCAGAAATGTAAAGAAAAAAGAACAAAGCAAACAATACATGTCGCCTGTCTGTCTTGAACAAACCCAGCCAAATCAATTTCCTCCCCCCACAGGATGTCCACCACACGCATGCTGCTTTTTACGACCACGACCGAAAGGTGCAAAAAACACAGAACAAAACTACAGTATCCATCTGCACTTGTGGTGAGAGCATTGTGCAAGGTGCAGCCCCAAAACCATTACTGCCACGGGGACGGAAAGCACAAACTTATTTGTGTTTGAGCGTGTTGTTCCTTATGACCCAACAGAGACTGACAACACATTTAAAGGACATTTGAGATGTTTTAATTTAATTGTAACGTTGCGGAGATTTAGAACAGTTCCAGGAAAGTGTTGTTTTTCTTCCTGGTAACACCTCCCTTAAGTTAAACTAAAAATGTCACAGCATGTCTCATATATTGACAACTTGCTGCAGGCTATACAGCATGTTATTACACCTTAGACGATTAAATCTGTCTGTGATGCTACATGGCTCTTTGAATATTGAAAACACCTCTGGGAAGTAACACCACAGCGTTTTTCCCCCCCTTCTTTCAACTATAAATCATATATTGGTTTTACTGAATGATATATTGTAGGAGGAAACTCTTTAAATTTTCCGAAGCTCTCAGCCCACACAATACAGTAGGTGCTTCCAAGACCAAGATAAAGTGTTTTCCGTGATAACAATAAAACAGCTCTTCTTGGTTCGATGAACCAAACCATCAGCTTCTGAAAGGCAGAGAAACACAGCAGAGAGGGAGAGGACTAATCTCATTACCTTCCCTTCCTAGCATGAGAGAATATTCATTTCTCTCTGGAAACTGGCAGCAGGGTGACGATGAGGGAGAAAAAAAAATAAAAAATCAATCGCACATCCCACCATTTCATTTTCCATGTAATTAAATCAGTTAAATGTTATAAAAACATGTAAACTCCGTCAATGACTTTGAGCCATTTGCATTTTTAATCAGGCCAGATTAATTCTAATAAGCGAGTTGGGCTAAGGCGATGACAGAGCAGGCCTATTGTGTGTCTGTCACACTCATTTAATTCTGTCATTATGTCCCATATCCTATTATGATAATTGGCTTTTTATTCTCAATCAACAACCCGCCAAGGCTATTAAGTAATAATCTCTTACTACTGCACTTTTAACCTTAAGCATGTTGGAAGTTCAAAAACAATAAGTGAACAGAATGCCAAAAAAAAAAAAAACACAACAGTGTCCTGGTTCCTGGATAAACCTGGAACCTGGCCCCAAATGAAAAATGACTGTCAAGAAGCAGCATGTTGACACTTGGCATAGGGTGTAAAGCAAACACATTAGACGGAGGAAATGGGTATCACCATCTTCCCCCTGAAAGGTAACTAGGCAGAGAAGACGAATGTGTCCGATGTGTTCAGCCATTTCCTCTGCTCCCTCTCGGGGGAGTCGCTCTGAACCTAAATCTCTGAAGACGCTGGATCTGGTGTTTAATTGAAATGCTGCGGCAAATAAAAAGAAGTGCATGCGAACAGGTAACAGCGAAAACAGCATGGAAGAAGATGGTGAGCGTAAAGGAAAACGCGCTTTATGTAGACAGTGAAGGGAAAATATGTGAAGTGAAAATTAAGTTTTACAAAAAGTTGTCGCAGATATTAGTAATATAGTTATTAAATAGTGTTCGAACATTTGTTTCAAGGTCATACTCAAGCACTTTTAAGAGTCATTTTCAATCTTTTCCAGCACATCAGCTTATCACTGAGGTAAAATGCATATCAACAGGAAAACATATACCCATGATTACTTTTTTCACTTTTTATCACAACTGGGACACAGCACCATGCCATAAACATCTAAAAATTTGAAATTACAGGAGAACAAAAAGTTTTATCCAAAAACAAAAAAAAAAAAAAGCCACTTCTTCAGATGCAATCAGACAGAACTGAAGATTAAGATAAATTGTACCTGGAGTCGACCTGAGGCACCTGCTAATTTTGCTTTTTGACATGAAGTTTTAAAGTCTTTGGCCAATCACGTTGCTATACCCAGGGTCATAGAATAATCACAGAAGTGGGTTACCTAGCAACAGATAAATATTAGGCCCATGTTGCCATGGTGTCAGATTTCATGTGCAGAAACAGACAGGCCAGCTGAGAGGTTATTCAACTGAAAATATCAGTGGAATTCACCAAGAAAGAAAAGGAATGAACTGTATCAGAGGATCTAGAACCTGTGGTTATGAAGTTAATATTTTCCATTATTATTATTATTATTATTATTATTATTATTATTATAAAACTGCAAAAATCTAAGTGATTTTACATTCAATTTTTACTTTCTGAGCCATCATTTTCCCTCTAAGTTCATCAAAAGTTGTGCCTCCTGGTGACTATCTGTACTATATATATATATATATATATATATGCACATTTCACGACATTATCTTACCACCTTATGATTCTCAGTTACAATAAGGTGTGATTCGCTTCAACAGATTAATTGAACCATGGAGGCTCCGGTGTTGCAATAATTACAATCCTATTTTTATGAACTATGACGTATATTTTATGAACTAATCCGTGCTGACGTTTCTTACAGAACAAAGGTTTTCAACTGAATACACTCAAAAAGAGAATTCCATTCAAAGATACAGAAATACTCAACAATTCCTAACATTTACTATCCTTCCACTGTCAATACAATGTTGAATGAGACCAGTCTGATGCTTAAATTTACATTCAGGACAAGACAATGAGTGGAGGATGGACTGTGAAAATGTCAATTGGAGCAAACAAAACACGACATAATAATCTTATTTTTGTTCTGACATAATCATATTTGCAGGTCAAGGTTCCAGAAGAGAGACACAAACAACCAGTGTAGAAAAAAACCCAAAACAAAACATAGTATAGTAGTATAGGCTTCTATTTATCAGGAAAATAAACTGTAGAAAAGGTGATATAGTAGAAAATGTTCATATCAATGAATGTGAAATCTGAAGAAACCAGGTTATTTGAACGTTTTAGAAATCTAGATTGAATCAAACACAAGTCAAATTAAATGGAACGAAACAGGACATGTTGTCATTTATTAAAGTACTTGTCACATGATCAACATGACTGCAATCCCATGATGCACTGGGGTATTAACATTGAAAATCTTACAAAAAAAACAGACAATAAGGGACTTCTACTTTTGTATCACTGTACCTTGGACTTATTTCTGCTGTTGCATTTTTACGTAACTCCCTTTTTTTTTTTTAACGTTTTTGATCGATTATATGCAACAGAAATGTATGCTTTTTTTTGTTTTTCATGCACTCCAACCCTGTCCATCATGACTTTATACATTTACATTTTGGGTTTTTTTCTCTCAGTGAAGCTCCTACTATCATTTCTTCTTCTACATTTTGGAATTTATTTGACAACATTAACAAAACTAAACTAAAGACAACATATTTAAGGTTCAGGCTAAGGTAAACTCGCTTTATTATGCATGTAGAGAAATTCAGTCTCAGCATTTTACCGATCTGAAAACATAGTATAGCATTAGCAATTAGCATCATAGTAATATCATCACAATAGCTGCTGATATCACAACCCAGGTCCAATCATACTGACAGAGCATGGTTAAAGTAGTGGACTTGTCCATTTCTGAGCCAATAAAAACAGATCAAGATCTATTTAGGGTCTTAATGCTAACTTTGAGAACCCTAAATCCCCTTCAGCAGGACTGAGTGGTGAAGTAGGGCTGCACGATATCGGCTAAACTTGTGATATGTGATATGGATGTACAGCACTGCAATAACAATAATATTGTGATATTTCT
>JAQQZY010018802.1:0-12041 GCA_030068375.1 Ostorhinchus rueppellii | reverse complement strand
GGATCGCCCGGGAATCGAACCTGGGTCCTTCTTGCTGTGAGGCACGTGTGCTAACCACTGCACCACCGTGTCGCCCTTTAAAAAAAACAAAAAAAAAAAAAAACTGCAGCTTTTTCCTTTCGTAATACATGGAAAAGTAGTCTTGCAAAAAAAAAAAAAAAATTTGGAACAAAAGCTCCCCAGGTCTAAAGGGTGTGTACTAAAGGCCATGCTGTACAATATAAAATCGGACATACCCTTGAAAAGTATAAAACTTACACTGTGATTCCATAGCTACCATATTAAATATAGAAATACTGATGAAGCCCAAAAAAGTCTCAGGTCCTGTAACTTGTTTAAAATTTCAGCCCTGGTCTTATGTTTGATAATGAATTAGTAATGTGGCTCTAAAGAGGGATGGGTTTGATCCGTTTCACCACATCTTCATAGACTGAAAATAAGTGGCACATTTTCACAGTTTTAATTGTCATGTTTACATTTATTGAAAACATACTGTTTTGCACCATTTCTGGATTTTTTTTTTTCCCATGTATATTTTACTTTGGCTTTTTTAAGGCAGTGTGACCAGATATGAACGGAAGCAGAGGACGAGAGGAAGACAAAGGTAGATGCAGGTCCATAGTAACTGAGCCGTGTCATCACTCGGGCAAAAAGGGGAAACATCTCATTTTCTGTCACATCTTCTCTGTATCTTTGTCTTTGCAGCCTCCTGCAATCTTTCTTTCTGTCTAAATTGATTTTAAGCTTGTGTTTCTGTTGCTTTCAGTGTGTGCCTCCACTTGTGTCCGTGCCTTTATACGTATAGTTCTTGGCTGTATGAGTGTGTGCGTATCCCATGGGTGGCCTGAGACGCTGTGAATATTCCCTTACTGTTTGGGGTTTTTGGGTCAGCGTGTTCAACAACAGAATCGTCTTTCGACTCCAGACGAATGAACTGCTGCCTCAGCTGAATGTTTACAACATGAGACTGCAGGATCTCATTGTGGCCACCGCACAGAGTATTACTGTCCATCTCCACACTGTGCAATGTTTCAGTTTCAGATGTTTTCTCATGGCATACATTAATGTAAGTATTGTGCCAGGATTGCTTAGAGCATTAATGGAACAGCTTGTGGTGAAAAAGGCCACGCTTTACATTTTGTTGTGGATAAACCATAAGAGAAACATGATCCCTTATTTTCAATTATCACTTTGATTTCTCTTCTTGTTTCTGCTTCCCTGGGATTAAGAATGTGCTGACCAGAGTCTTATCATTACAAACCATTGTGCAAATTCACACAGAGCATGACTCCCTCGTGTAAGTTTATAAAGTGAGACGACACTGAGGAAATTCAGCCATGATGCATGACATTTTTAGCCCGAGCATGCACTCAGGGAGATGACCTGACAGCCCTTCTCGGAATGACTGTACTCTAGAGCATAGAACTCCAGAATACAGTTTGTTAGCAAACAGTAAACAAGTACATCAACAAGCTACAGTAAAAATAGCAATGAAATTGATTGTAAGTGTGTATGTGAAGTGTTGTAAAGTGTTTATATAATGTATGTCATAAATAAGAACTCTCCTTAGATGTAAAAGACAATATTTCTTTCAGCATCATCACATTTAAGATCACCGCACTATACACATGATAAAAAACAAAAACAAAAAACAAAACAAAACAAAAAAAAACAGAAAAGAACAGAATAAGGGAAGGGAACAGAATAATTTTCCAAAAACTGAAATCTTGGAATCTGTCCAAAGGGGGAAAATGATCTAACAATTGTAGCCATAATGTCTTCTTGTCTAAAGTTTTTTTTTCTGTGGGGAAATTTGGTGTAATTTATCCTCCCTCAGCACTGGTAAGAATGGTGAACACAAACACATATCAGCTTCAAAAGACATGAAACTCTGCCTTTGAACAGTAGAAACAGCAGTGCTCCTCTTCTTCTCTGAGTATTGCTTTGCTTTTTCTTCTACTTGAACGCCTCTGCCATGGAGTGTAAACAAGTATAAGTAGACTCTATTTATATTTAGATTTACCTTCACAAGATCTTCCAGATGCTACAGATTATAACTGGTTACAAAAAGCTTGAAAACCCAGGACGGAGGAATGAAGAACCGTTGCTATGGAAATGATAGACCATCTTGTCTGGTTGTCTTTTTGTCAAGTGGCACAGTGGCAGGTTTTCAGAACGTTGCAGACCTCAGAGTTCATGGTATGAACATGGTTTATAGTGGGTAGTGGGATTGGGAGGTGGGGGCTTTTGTTTAGAGTTCAGGGTTTGAGTCACGTTGAGTCAAAAATTAAGTCTAATGTTCTGGATCTTGGTAAAAAACAAAAAGTCCTACACTCCAATATTTCAGTGGATCACTTTAACTTTCATTAGACCATGCATTTGCTTTGGCATTATATCAATAAGTTTGTACAACATTTATTTCCATAACTATTTGGACAATTAACATTACTGAACCCAGACCTGATCAACTGAAGATACTCCAGATCACAACACTACCCCCGCAGGTTTGTACTGTTGACTCGAGGTATGATGGAAAATCTCTTCATCCACCTGTTTTCTCACCTTGATGTGCCTATCACTGGAGCAATGTCAATATGGACTCATTAGACCACATGACCTTTGTTCCATTGACCACAGTCCAATCTTTATGCCCTCCATCAAAGTAATGGTTGTTTAAGAAATGAGAATCTACTTACTGCATCAGAGTTAAAGAACTTGTTGCAGGTGAAACGTAGTCATCATTGCAGTAACTTGTTTGACCAGACTGTGTACATCATGTGCTGTTTCACCCTTAAAGCTGGAGCACTTGGAAGCATTGGGCAAAATTTCCATTATTCCCCTTTATTGTATTGTAATTCAAGTGGTCTGAGATGACATGAGACATATGCCTCTACCCCGTTGTTGTGTTTTCAGTCTATAGAAAATATATCTTTTTGTGTGTAGGATTTTGTCGAATCATAGGTGTTTTCATACAGGTAGGGCGAGTAAATAAGTGACTGGTGGCTCCAGTTGCTGTCTCCTGGTCTGAATCTGTCACATAGAACATGTATGAAATTCTACTGCGCATGTGTGTCTTTGGATATGGACTAACAGGAAAAAGCTGCAGAAGGAAAATGTGTTTTCCTTCTGATTTCAGCTCCAGTACTTTTAAGAAAGCTGCTAATGCAAAATGTTAAAACCTTGCAAAGTTTACATTAGACAATTCCAGATTTTAAAAAATTTAACTTTACATAAAGTCTTTATGCAGCATGTGTTTCTGTGCTACAACAAGGGCAACTGCATTATCATGTCCATGTTATATTGATGCACCCAGGAGCCAGCTGGATTTTATTCACAGTTCCAAAACTGGACAAAACCCTTAGATAAAACTTGGGTCAAGCTGCTGGCAGCGAGAGAGCACAGCTGTTGGGATACCTGTGCTAAAGCTGCCCACAGTAAAGGTGTCATTGAACATTTTATTAGATGACAGTTCAAACACAGGTAACATTATTAGAATCTCTGGAAAGGTGGGATCTATTTATTTCTATGATATGATGTCTTCTAGCAGCTGGGTGTGCCATAATATTTGGACATACATGCCAGTCTGATGCTATTTGTAAAAACAAAACTGCATATAAATTGACTTTTTTGGAGGAAAACCTGGTCACAGGTTACTGTCAATAAGAAAATGTGAAAATGAAACAAAAATAACAACCTTGTATGTGTGAACTTTCAAAGAACTGAGCAAGAGGACTTTCAGCAAAGAACCATTCTGCTATTGTGTAATGTGGGACAAAAGACATACAGTGTTTTCACAAAACATCAATAAGCCACGGCCATGAATCAACTCTCAGCATATCCAAAAAACTACTGGTTCTGTCACAGCACAGATAGAAGTTCTAACATCAAGAAGTTTTATGAGTATATACAGTAGTAATTTCGTTGTTTGTTTTTTTCCAGATTTTACAAGTTTTTTTGTTGTAAATCACTCATTTCTGGGAAACGTATGCTTATCCTCCACTAATCAGCCTAAACCTAACCTTCTAAACACATCCTAGATGAAGGCAGACTCAGTTTCCATACGTTGATTATGCTGCTTGTGCTATTTCATCCTTCAATATCTTTATTAAATCTTACAACGCTTCCTTTGTTTAAAGGCAGAAAGAGCAATTTGATTTATTGGAATACATTTGCTTATTGATGATTATTTACTTTGTTTTAAAGCCACAAATGGTCCGATCATCTGTTCCACCATCTGTCCATCTTCATCTTGACATGTGAAATAGACTCAACTGCAGATAATTACCATTGCTTGGTCCTCATATTTTGATCCATATGCCACTGAGGTTCTAGTGTACACTGGCTATCTGGCTATGTTTTACATGATTCCTGGAGCTGGAAGAGCCTCTGCTTTGGATATGGACCAGGGAGAGCAGCATGAGGGGAGCTCAAGCAGACAGGCTTAGAGCCCATCCTCCACAAAGCGTACACCTGAGCCCACGGAGCATTTTCCTTAAACAGAGACATAAGTCTGCAACACAGAAATGAGCGTACTGTAGTTATCATGGATATAGGCCAGTGTTTCTCTACCTTTTTTGAACAAAGGCCCACTAATGGGATCATGAGCCTTCTGCTGCCCTCTCTATTCCCGGAAAAATTTGGGATGGGATGGGGGGGGTTAGGTTATTCTAAAAGTAACACAATAGACCTGTGTATTGAGGATGTGGTGGGTTATATAGCTCTGTAGATAGACCTCATCATTTCCCTCCTGCCACCCACTGAAAACAAATTGGCAACTGGGGGGGCTTTCATGGTCTTTATGTGGGGGTACTGTAATTGTGCAACTGCTTGTCTTTGGACATGGGGGGACTGTCCTGCATCTCCTTTGTACTAATAACCAGTGAGTGTGTTTTTTCTTAGGGTAATCATACATTTTTCATCTTTTCCTTCTCAATTCTTTATGGCTTTAAAAAATTATACCCATGTTTATGTCTGAATAGTTATTGAGAATACTCTGAAAAGACAAATTCTGTCTCAAATTAAATGAATATTCACTGTGTTTGGCCCATGAGAGTCCATTCTAAACCCATAAAGACCCAAACAGCCAGAGGTGAGACAAAGTATCTAGTGATAAAAACTGTTTAATATCTGTTGATCCTAATTAATTTTATCAATAGATGTACTGTAAATAGTTAGTGTAAAATGCAGGGTTTTTTTTTGTTTTTTCATGGTCATCAGATAGGGACCATTTGAACGTTCAGAGGTTCCATAATTGCTGCGGAAACACCATCATCTTCTACAATACTGATTCACCGGTAAAACCCATGGTGTTGGATCAATAACAGTGGATGGACACACATATTTTTACATTCAGTTATTGATATCTTTGCTGAAAAAGTCACCTTTTCTTCGGTTTCCTCTGTTTTGATACAATTAGCTTTGAATTTACTCTGTTTCCACGAATGTCTACATGATCTGTGAATTGAATATAGGAAATTACATGATTTGGACCAAAAACAAAAAGAAAAGCAAAATACAGAGGATTTTATATATATATAGTGGTGGGACTCAATTAAAATTTTTAATCTAATTAATTACAGGGTCTGTAATTAATTAATCAAAATTAATCGCATTTTAATTGAAATCCATAGAGTGACAAAACAAATAATATTCTCAATAATCTGGGTCTGACGTAGCTATTTGTAGCACGGACTGAAGCCCCCCATCTTCTACCACAGAAAGTGGTCTGCAATCCATTTAGCAAGGGAGTTGGTCAATGTAGCTGTTGCAGACTTACTTATTTTGGCTTGGAAGCCCGTCATCTCATCCAATGTGGTCTGGCTGGAGCGTTTGTTACCGCGAGTGTGGATGCTAGCATTAGCCAAGTCTGCGCTCGCTTCGACGTGTTTTGCATTGAGATGGTACTTGAGGCTGGAATTACTTCCGTGATATGCGAATTCCTTTTTGCACAATTTGCACACAACGATACTCTTGTCCACTGTCCCATCTTCACATTGTTTATTGTAAAATTTAGCCCCCAATTGGCCCAATTCCATCGCTAATGTTGTTTGCGCTTCGCAGATGTTCTGTGTGCATCGGATTTACGGGCGCACCAGAAACGTGTGAATAGAAAGGTTCCGGATCAATTGAATTTGGGCAGAAATTAAACCTGTTAAAATTTTTTTATGCGTTAAAATCTTTATCATTAATTGATCAAAATTAACGCGTTAAAGTCCCGGCCCTATATATTATATAATTTTTTTTCTTATACACACACACACACACACACACATATATATATATATATATATATATGGTTGTAAGTCAGTTAATAAGGAAGGTAGAAATAAAGAAAAAATTATTTCAGAACGGCCACAAAAGTAGCACTTGGTCTGTATGAGTTAATTTTGTTCCCTTCTCTGTTTGGATTTGACATCACTGATGTAGAGGTTCAAGTGTTTAATATTTCAGTTGTAATGAACAACACCATGTTGTAAAGAAACTGAAATGGGTGGGATGAAAGAACAGACAGGCATTTGTTTTTTAATGGGTTGCATACTAAGTAAAGTCTTTTAATTGTACACTAACAACTCTTAACGCTTAAAATAAAGCACATTTTTATCAACAATTCTATTTCCTGTTCTGTATTGTGTTACTTTTTTCTCTATATTTTTCATTTAGTTTTTGTAGTTTATTTTTTACCCCAACCACTGCTGGTTTTAGTTGCCATTGACTTAAATAACCCTGCCCCAAACTCCAAATGCACAAACACACGAATAAAAGAAACCTCTTGAAATCCCTCTTCCAACACATTTTCCTCTTACCCTCTCATTGGCCAGGTGATTTTTTTGAAATACAACTTTTACTCAGCCAACCCCTTCTTGTGGAAAAAAAAGAGAAGTGAAAGGGAGGAGGGGGGGGGGGTCTTCCATAGTCGCCCCTCCCTGTGTCTCCTGTCATTGGCTGTCTGCAGAGTTTCTTATTCTGCCCTGAGGTTGGACGCTGCTCTCAGCCAATGAGCAAAAAGCAACTGTTGCATTCATTTTCCCTGCAGGCTTTTACCATCATCCTCCTTTTCATCTGCTACTGGAACTGGTGCAGCCGCTTGGTCATGAAATGTTCCTCTGGTGGAAGTAATGTCACCTATAGACTTCTGCACCACAAACAAGTGATGCGACTCAGCAGCAAGGCATTCACACACACTCCCAGAGTGCAGCCTGGAGTAGCCCTGTGAAGTCATATACTGCAATTTTAAAATTTGATCATTTTACTTTCATATGTGTTGCTCAGAATTATTCACACATTCCTGGTGTGCACCAACTACTTTGGTATTTCAACAACAGAGACATTACGCATTACAGTAGCCGTCCAGGATTTAATCCAAGTGTGGTTAAAGGAGAGGGAATTGAAACTAAGAGAAGAAGAGAGGGTTACTCTAGTTTCCAACGCCCTCCATCGGCAGCGATCTCTCTCTCTCTCTCTCTCTCTCTCTCTCTCTCTCTGTCGCTGCTGTGCGCCCGTTCTCCTTCCCTCACACCGCTTCTGAGGCTCTTGGAGGGAGGACGGATAAACGGCGCTGACAGTCTAACCGGATTTGATATACCTGGCTTGGTTCTGGAGGAGGGGAGAGGAGGGATGCGACTGTGATTCCCCCCCCTCTCTCTCTCTTTCTCTTTTTCCCCCCTTGTCTGTCTGTCTGTCTGTCTTGTCACCCACCTCCTCGGCAACACCACTATACCACCAACTCACTACATCACTTCTCGGAACCTATTCGAGACGCACCAGTTGTGGCTGCTTTGGTGCTTTTTTTTTCCTTTATTTTTTTATATCTTATGTCCAGCGGATAAAGAACATACTGGGGTTTGCGCGTGGGGTTGTTTGGCTGTCACCCCCCATCTCTATCTCTATTGTCAAAAACTAACATTAAAATAAAAACTGGGTTTCCAATCAGTGGATGTGTTGGACGTCTGACAGATAAAGAAGCAATACTAGTTGACAGACCGTTTCCTACTGGCTTGTATGTATTGGAGGAATTTCCTCGGAGTGACGGACTGCGCGCAGAGTCTCTCCTCAGGCTTTCAAGGTAAGGAATGTTTGAGTTAACGGACCGGAGTTCTTTATTTCCCCACCAGTCTCCATTCATCGTTTCCCCTCTATTCCTCTGTGCCTGGATGGTTTCCCTCTCCTTTTCACTGTCCGCGCGTCTCTTTCTGCAGAGGCTTTCTCATTTAAAATCTATATAATATTGTGCGCTAAGGCTGACCATAGAGACACTATGAAGTACTAAAATGTTTCTGCTCCCATGATGCTGGGCACATTCTGGCTTAGACTCTGGATGCCTTTGGAGAGGACGACGCACTTTGTGATGTTTGGGATTTCCAGCCTAATTCCCCTCGGAGCGTTTGCGCATTAAACGGTGATGGTATAATATAGATTTCAGACTTGGGCGCATTTGTTGTGCTGCTGGCTGTAACAGTGCAGACTTTCTTCGGCCTCTCTAGATGACGGTTGGATTGTGCAGTTTGCACATCACACAGCTTGTATTTTTTTTACAAAGAGCTGCCTGTGTGCGCGTGTCTACATATTTGCGCTCTTCTGGTGTGCGTATAAGAGTGCGCATCAGGACTGCGTGCGTGCGAGTTCTGGATGCGTGTGTCTGGCCACGTATAGTGGTAAATCACGGCGTATCGGCTCTGTCTTTCGCTGTGTCGGTGCCTCCCGGCTTCGCGCAACGGCGACGCACAACTTTTCTGTAGGTTGGGTTCGTGCCTTTCACGGTCACAAGACACAAGAAGAACATAAGACATAAGAAGTGCACAATAATCTACAGAATCACCAAATATACAAACAATCCGGACTTTTCAGAGGGCTTTATTTGTATTTATCCGCCATATGTGTCCTGGAACTCCATTAAGTCAACATTTTAGACTTTCTCCCTCCTGCCAGTCGCGGACTTCATTATGGCTTTATTGGATTAAGATCCTGAAATGTGCACCTTGGAGGTCTCCATGTGTTTTATTATTCAGCCCATTTGAATACTTCAACAGGAGCCGCGTCCTTGCCGTTTTCCGTGTGCGCCAGAGCCGAGTGAAACTGCATGAAAATTGCATTCAGATCACTTCGCCCGTAGGCTCATTCAGCCCCATCCCGCACTCAATTAGGTCCGTGCGTTCTGGTTATCGTCCCCCATCACCCACCGCCACCTCCCCCCATCCCCTGTAGAGCCACATTAGATCATTTTTTAATTGTATAGCACGGGGCTGCTACTTCACATCTCCGCTGCCCTGCCCCTGTGTGTGGCTGCTCTTGAGATGGATGGAGCTTCTTCGGAATAAAGTGAGATATCGGAGGGTAATTTGGGCAGCTGAAATTCCGCTGTGTTTTCAATGGGGAGCAGAGAGAGGAGAGACAGGCGTGGACTGTAGGGGCTGCACGGTCTTTGGTATTCATGGCACAACTCAAGATTGCCGCTCTCAAGCAGGCAATAATCTCTCTCCCCCTCTCTCCATCTCTTTACTTCTTCCTCTTTCCTTCTGTCTTCCACACTGTTGCGCTGTAAAACGTCTCCCCTCTTTCCCACTTCACCTTCTCCTCTCCTTTTGCGTTTTCATCCACCCCCTCTTCTCCCCTTCTTTCCTCCCTCCCTCCCTTCCTCTCCTTCACTCCCTCTCTCTTAATCTCTCCTTCCTCCTCTCTATATTCTCCGGTCTTGGGGGAGCCATTTAGGAAATTATTTGCTGTTGTTGTGTTATATCCAACAGGGAGGTTTTCTACCAACAAGGCTCAGCTGGTGTTGCTTTGAAATAATAATAAGAATAATATATAAAAAAAAAAGAAGTCTGCAGCTGTCAGTTGAGAGAAGGATTCTTCTTCAAATGTATTAATTGTTTGTAAAATGAGATAAAAATCTTTCTTTTTTTATTGTGTTACCCTCACATGGATACTTTGGCAATAGTTTTTTAATGTTGCAAGACTATTTTTTGGTGGTTTTTCTCTTGTTTATTACACTGTTTATTTTTGCCCCCTGATATTTTGTTAATTATCTCTTTGAGTAGTCAATATTGCAGAAATAATGTTGATGAATAAGAGAGGAATTCCCCTTTTGCATTATTTTGGTTCACATCCGTCTAAGCCTTTGGTTGATGTCATGGTTTTGGAAAGAAAAGAATTCCCCCTAATTTTTCCTGTGTTAAATTGCCACTTTTTGACTTTTTATAAGATTCGGGTTGAAAATTCTACAGGGCGTTTGCTGAAAATGATATCCTGTAGATGTTAGAGGCAGTGATTTTGGTTGAAGTAAAAGAAGGGATGGATGCAAAAGGCCAGGAAAGAGGAGCAGGAGGATGTGGTCTGCGGAGGATATGAGGAGACGGGAGGCCAAACAACAGGGGCAGGCGGTCGGAGGAGGAGAAGGAAAGAGCATGACTCCTATTAGGACATGAGGAGAAAGAGGAGGAGGTAGGAGAGGAGGGCAGTGTGACTTCTATCAACGGTGGATTTTCACTTTTATAGAAGCCGCTGCCGTCGGAGCTGAAACGAGATCTGCAGTCTTCACTTTGGCAATCACAGGAACAAACATAACTGTTTTTTTTTTTCTTTTTTTCTGTTCCCACAAAAGTGTATGGCTTTACGTCTGGGAAAGTGATCATATGCCTTAAAAGCTAGCAGAACGGAGAAGGGGGAGGAAAAAAAACACAGAATTTCCTTGTACCAGAACATCTTTGTGCTATTTAAGGGTTGAGCGCTGTACAGAAAAACTGGCTTGGATGACAGATGAAAGTGGGGTGGGTGAGGTATCAGATTTTTTTCTCCCGCTGATGCTCAGCCAAGAAATCACACGGATACTGACACAGAAATGTCGTCAGATTTTGCTGGGATTCGTCGGTGCAGGTTTCTCAGGAGGGAGGGCCTGGGGATGTTATTTTGCAGACAATTAAACCTGCAAAAGGTGTTTTTAGAGGTGACGAGCAGAAACACACAATGAAACCCAGGAACATTTAGTTGAGTCACTTCTAATCCAGACCAAAAGTCATGCTGTGCTTTTTGCTGTGCGGGTATACAATCCAGCAAAATACAATAAGTGTGTTCCTTCTTTATGAACGGCAGAGCCAGACCAGCTGAGGTCATGTCAGTTCTCTGCTCCTTTATTGATTGAACAGATTAAATCCACTTCTCTTTTCCCCTCTTTGTGCCTTTCTGCTTCATATTTCAGCAGAGTAACATAATAATTTAAATATTTCTCATTCATCAACCGTGCGGGCCGATAAGGAATACAGGGGTGAAGGTTAGTTTCTATTAGATGTTGGCTGGCTGGATCATGGTTTCAACCTGAATGTGACTTCAAGTTTGAGAAATTTTAAAGCAGACTCTGCTTTGATTTGTTGAAATCCTTGAATTGAATTTTTAAGGAAAGAGAAAGGGGGGGGGGGGCTTGCCAACTGGAATGAGTTTAAAGGCAGCTGAGTGCAAACAGTGCTGACGTAGCTCACCGGGGAGGCAGCGAGATAGAGGGATTAATTTATTACAGTGTAATCGTTATATTTATATTTAATTAAGCACCAGCTGCTCATTCTCACAAGGCTCAGAGTTGTAAACTAGTTTCTTTGAAACCACAAAGAGGAGAGAAGAACAGAGAGATGCTGTTGAGGATAAAGATTAAGAAACAAAAAAGAGGAGACAGACAGAAGGAGTGGAGAGGGGAGGTGAATGCAGCCGAGGCAGCAGCAGACCCGGGCTCAGTGACGACAGAGGGAGCTGTTGGGCTTCGCTGCAGCATCGGCCGCTCTCATCCACTCTGCTCTCTACTTTCTTTCTTTTTTTCTTTCTTTCTTTCTTCTTTTTTTTTTTTTTACTTCTTTCTAATTCTCTGTCTGTTTTTTTTTCCTTCTCTGCCTCTCCGAGGGCCAGCAGGAGAAATAGGGACGCGCTCCCCAGGGACAAGGGATTCAATCTACCCCTTCCCCACCCCATCCTATCCCATCCCCACCTCCAAACACACACACACACACACACACACACACACACACACACACACACACACACACACACACACACACACACAC
>JAQQZY010018731.1:0-12047 GCA_030068375.1 Ostorhinchus rueppellii | reverse complement strand
AAGCTCTAAAACCAGACTGAAATTTCTCAGAGATTATTCTGACCCATAAAAGCTAAAAGCTGAGTTGAAACCACTTTGTCTAAAACTTTAGATAGAAATGGAAGTTTAGTAATTGGTCTAAAATTGTTCAGAACAGATGGGTCAAGGTTAAAAACACATGTAGGCCTGTTTTCTTCCATTGTCTTTCTTTTTTCCTACAGTCCCTTTTTAGTTCAGCGGCAAACTCATTTAGCCAGGGCTGTGGTGAACTCCATTTTCATTCTAAAAGGCGCGACAAAGTCTAGAGCTGTCTGGCAGGTTTTGTTAAAATGGGATAACAGCTCCTCTGTGTTAAAATTTGGATTAAAAGCAGTTAAAAAAAAAAGCAGAATTAAAAAGTTCAGAAAACTGACTAGTGGCTTGTAGGAAATTTGATATGACCTTACTCAGTTTTTGCCCATAACTGTCACTTCTATAAATAGAGAACAACTACTAGCACCATGTTATCTAGTGTTAAAAAGTAGGGCATGGTGTATTTCTTCATTTTTTCGCATCATTTCCCGTTTCAGAGTCATGGCAGAAAAAAATCGCTATTTCTGGCACTTTTTTGCAATTTCCATTCACTTATAACTTGGGAACAGTTTAAGATCAAAGAATAGGACTCCTACCACAACGTTCAGCTTGGAAAAGTAGGAAATAGTGTTCTTTTAGTTTTCCTCTATCGCTTCCAGTTTCTGAGTGATAATGGTTGAAAATTTGCATGTCACTTATATGTAAATTTACAAAGTGTCTTAAATTTGTGAAATGATGGCAGATATTGGCTAAAATAGTATTACTGACTAATCAGAAGTCACATAAGGCCTTTCATTTGGTCCTAATTTTGTTGACCTTTGCTGAATTTGGAAGGTCAACCTAAAGGTCATGATTTTCATAATACACAATTTGACTGTAACTCCTTCAATTTTGCAGATAGAGAAAAGTGACTAGTATCAGATTATAAAGCATGAAGATATAGGCCAAAGTTCTCATTCAAAAGCCTCTGGCAAGTAAACTGCCAACAGTTTCCTCTGCCTGTCTTTCTGCACTCTCGTGGTCACATTTCAAGCATTATTGATATCAAACTATTCAGAAAACAGCTTCTATCTTGAAAACTAAGCTGGATATCAACTAACTTTTTATTATTGCTTTACAGGAAGTCCGATATGACTTTCATGTGGTACCAATTTTGTTCGTTTGATTTTCAAGATGCTCAATTTTTGTCCATAATGCTCTCATTTTTGCAGATACAGAAAAACGACAAGTACCATGTTCTAAAAGTGTGAAAAAGTAAGAGGAGGGCCTTTGGCAAGCATACTGCCTATGGCAGTTTCATTTATTTTTTAATGCTGTTATGTACTAGCAGTGCAAAACGTGTCGAAACCAAAATAAGTCCTGAGGTGTGTTAATATGATTTTGGCACAATATTAATGTAATAGTATTATGGCTGTCAAAATAATGCAACTTTAGCTGGCATTTAATTGCTGTTTCTATATAATATATCCGATGATGAAGAAGAACCTCAATTGGAATTGAACACTGTGACGCGGTCGTTTGCGCAAACATTTCAGAGATTTGGCAAAGAATTTTAGTAAACAAAGACTATTATTGAAATATACAAAGGAAGGACTGCAATAATAGGTACAAATACAAGTCACAACAAAATAAAACAAGATGACATCATTAAAACTCTGTCAGTCGAATCTACAACAATGTGTGAATAGTGAAAAAAGTAAGACCATATGATTTCGCCCTGCAGTTTTTATTTGTGAGAATGTATGATGGATGATCACCGTAGTGCAGAATAATTGCAGTTGGCTCATTGCAGTAAGGAAATATAATTGTGACAGCTTTAAACAGTATTGTAATTTACAATGATGACTCAGTGTTGTCTCTTCATTAGTCACAAGTACCCCTTGAACAACGATTGCTGTTTAACCCTCGTCATAGTTGTGCAGGTTCAGCGATTGCACAAAGGCAAGAAGCCAAAGTAAATCCACTAAGTACATGATCCTCAAATTTATCTCTTCATGCTTACACAGGAACTCTTACCATTTCACTCAGAAGGAGCTATTAATTCAGTAACAGGAATGGAGTAAGTACAAGTAGTCTGTAGTTCTGTTGGAAAGGCTGAACGACATACATATAGGTTTATATGTCTGAGGTGTTTTCCTACAGGGCTCTGTACATGTGTTCCTTTGAAACTAATTACTGCTTTCTGCCAAAGCAGCTGCAATGGGCTTCAGTGTTTCAGTTCTCCAGACTATTGAGCTGACTATCAGATGAAGTAGGGTATTTTTAGCTGATCAATAAGCTTTCGACATGATATATATGCAGGTCAGATGTGCTCTCCAGCCAAGCAACCTCTCAAAAAAAATGACTATAAAGCTGTCTAAAAGCTTCTGCTCCTTACTACCTCACACCCGGATCCCTTTTCGCCTGCTCCGACTGGATGTTTTTATTTAAAGATATTTGGAAAAAGACTCAGGTGGCTTCTGAACATTTGGAATTGTATTTGTACAAAAATCACTCTGTGATAGTCACATCCCCTTCAGGGACATAACGCGCATTTTGAAATGTTTCAGGCAAATCTTTCAAGCACACAATTGGAGCAACATTTAAATCCTGTGCCTTGGAGAAAGCTGTAGCAGAACGTCTAATGCCTGCATATTGAAGGAGAATAATAATTAACAAGCATCTCAAATTTGGTGATTTCTTAATTTTTTAGGGATTATTCAGATAAATTTGTTGAGGACTTGACTCAATACATTACGAGCTGTAAAGATAATTGCTATGTTCTACATTAGCTATATTAACTGTGTCTGCTTATTTTGAGTCCACTGCCCCAACACTGTGATCCTGAAAGCTAAATATATGGAAATATGATTTCCAAGAGGTTCTTTAGTGCTGATTTCAGTGACAGAAATCAGTACCCTTTTGTCAGAAGCCTATAATTAAATTCAAAAACACCAGGCTGTGCTGTTATTCCACCACTACAAGTGTCATCCTGGAAACAAATACACAATCTCCGACCCCCTCCTCTTATCCTCCCTCATTATATGCTGTGAGAGTTCAGACATGCAAGCAGCTCTTATGTTAAGGCCAGCCATTCAGGTTCATTTACAGCTTCACCCTGTATTTTCATGCAGATTGATGTACATTTCAGCGTATACAAATTTTTATTAGGACTCTACAATAGGAATGAACTGAGGAACTGGAAAAATTCTACTGTAGTTTTGCCGCCCCATGAATAAAGGGCACAGAGATCCCTGTTTTAGTTGCAGTTGTAAATCATTGTGTTTACCAGTGAGATGATATATATATATTCTGTATATTCTGCATTAGCATCATCTGTTGGTTTATTATGATTCTAGTAAACCAGGCTAGTGAGGAAAGACGGACCAGATACCACTGTGAATGGCATAAATCTTTAGAATAATAGTTTATCTTTGAGTTATAAAATAGATTTTAGCAACATTAGGCCACAATATACTTGTTTCAGGTTTGACGTTTTCATTCAAAGAAAGTATGCCTCATATCATCCAATAATCGTCCGATCACCAAGAAGTTTATGTCTTTGCCAGGGTTTGTTTGTTTGTTAGTTTGTTAGCAATATAACTCAAAAAGTTATGGACAGATTTTGATGAAATATTCAAGATATGTCCACTCTGGGTCAAGGAAGAGATGATTACATTTTGGAGGCGATCTGGATCACGGTCTGGAAATAGGGCCTGGCAGCACAGATTTGCATATGAGGTGATTCAGTTCCATCGAGTGGAGGAAAGTACAAACAGTACCTTAAAACCGTAGCGGACATATCCTGAAAATTTCATCAAAATCTGTCCGTACCTTTTTGAGTTATGTTGCTAACAAACAAACAAACCCTGCAAAAACATAACCTCCTTGACTGAGGTAAAAAAAAAAAAAAAAAAAAAAAGTACCAACACTACCTTGGCGGAGGTCTGCGCTCTCAGAATGCTTTTTCTTGAATCGTCCAAAGCTACTCCTTGTTGATATGGGCATCACATTGTGTTTCATTCAGATATGACTATTGTCCTGATTAGAATTCCATTGGTTTCATCCATGAATAAAAGCACGCATATACATGAGGACATGACAGCTAATAACAAGTGTATAAATTTACATGCAGCTCAAGGCTTATGACCTCTGAAAAATTTGTTTCATCACCATTGTATCCTTGAAGCATAAAATGAATGAACCAAGCATCTTTATATGTATATGTTTAATTCAGATATGATCAAATATCATTGTTTAAAATATGTAATTCATAAAGTCTTGTACCTTTAAAATGCACACTCTTAAACATATTAGATTACCCTGTCAAAATTTGCGACTGGAGATGACTAAAAACTCTTAGAAAAGAGTAATCAAGTATATTTTCAAGTCTTGGAACATTGGGCCCCCTCTTATCTGTCAAAGCAATCATGTGGAAAGCACTGATAGAAGAGGAATATTATCCAAACCCATCAGACAGGGATGATGTGCTATTTCCATTCTAGAGGGAGCCAGTCTTTGGGATGCCATTTCTATATTTTCTTATACGCCATCCCTGAGAAATGGCTATCAGGGTAAAGGCTGCAATGTTGATGAGGTTGTAAGATGTGTTTGCATCTATGTCTGTCTGAGGAGAACGGTGGAGAGGAGGTGGGGGTGGTGGTGGGTGGGGGTGGGGGTGTGGGGGGCACAAGCTTAGAAGTGATGGGTAGAAATGGTAAGACCCTAAAATGTCAAAAGAATATGTGCTCTGCTCTAAGAAGTGTGTGTGTAGCTGCAACTTCAAAGATCAACAGCTGTCTGGAAACTTTTGGCAAATGTCTCATCTCTGCCTCCTTCTCTTGCTGTTTTTTTTTTTTCTTCCCAGTCAACGCATTCCTTTGTAAGAGGCTCTGAAATATGTCGTGTCAAAAAAAAAAAAAAAATAGCAAAAAATGTTTCAGTCTCCTCGTTTAAAAGAAATCAATAGCTCTGTCTCTCTCCTTAACTGCTTCAAAGAATCCATCTGCACTGATGCAATAATACATGAAGGTTGGAGGAACTATCTGTGTGTTACTGAGTTATTGTTCGGGAGCCATAGACTTTAAAATAACAAGTTTGTAAATTTACATGAGTTCACACTGCTGGTGCTTTTATACTCTGACGCTCACTCACTGCCTCCTGAGCTGAGGTCCCATCATCCCTCTGTGCTTTTCGCTTGTGGAGTTTGCCATTTTATTGTGTCGTGCAATTTCCACACTGTCAGCTCCCCTGAGGCTCTGCGACTGGCGTTCAACACCACAACACTGACCGCAGACCTTAATGAAAGATTGTGCCGTCTGCTTTTTCCAATATGACCTGTTTATCCCCTCAGTGGATGGTGGTGGCCTAGAATGCACTATTCCAAATCAATGGCCCCTTGTTGAGAAAGCTTCTCAAATAATAAGCTCAAGCCTAAATACACTCCCCCTCACACCAACATAGTGAGGAAGAGGGAAGGGTTTGTGTGGAAAATCAAAATCAATAGGTTTTTCATTACTGCTTTGATTCACGACTCTTTCTTGATTATTTTTCCAATGGATCCAGGGACAGATGAAAATGTTTTTTTGTTTGTTTTTGGGGTTTTTTTGTTTTGTTTTTGTCCGTTCTTCTTCAAACCGAATTACCAGCCAGCCCTAGTGAATGGAAATAATAATCAAGGGACGTCCTGCGATGTTTTGATTCATCTCTCTGCACTCTCTCCACCTCCAGCGCAGCAGGTCGGATTGATCGGTCAGATCGATGGTTCCAGAGCTAATTGGAGAAAAGTAATAAATATTTAGTCTCCTTTTTAGATATGGAGGGGTTGCAATAAACATGAGCACAAAGAGCATTTCCATCATTATTGTTATTCTTGCAAAAGCGAGCAGGCAGATTGCTTGATTAGACCGCAGTGGACTGAAGGTCAGAGGAATCTATACTGAGCCAGGTTTTTGTTTGCAGACAACTCCCAAGGCAGCATTAATTTACTTTCAAGTCAAGTTTTCAATACAGGCAATCTGTTGCTGTTGGGAAGGAGTCAGATGCAGATCTCTCCATCTGCAGTGTGCTCTTTCAGGCCATAAATATTTGGTGTGTCTTCATTATGCATGTCTTCACCTTATCTTTATACTGTCCATGTTAGCACACAATTGCTCTAATGTAACTTCTATCATAAAAATTTGCAAAAATGTTTTTCTGGTAAAAGCAGTCGGGTATGTACTTGCAAAATTGAGCATTCTCAGTACCCATATTGTAACGTGTTGAAGCGAATATATGAGGAAAAAAACCCAATTGGGTAATAAATACCATCCTTGCAGCTCCAAGCAAGTACTGAATATAAGGACAGACAGACCCACATAACAGAGTAGAAAAGGCTAAATATTATGCAGTCTGTGTCTGATGGACACTTGACAGTGATTCTCATTACAGCTGTCGATCACCTGTCTTTATTTGACATCCTCTGAAAAGACCTGTCTTTAGCAAAGTCTTCCAGTCTGAGCTAGATTTTCTAACCTAAAAACAGAGCCAAGAGGAGACACGAAGGGTATATTACTCTCAGATTGTATTAATTACTAGACGCTGAAAGATTATTAGAGAAATGTTGTCCAGTGCCCAGTCTAATTCAAAGGAGTGATATTTAGCTTTAAAAAAAAAAAAAAAAGTATTTAAAACATTTCCCTGTGGTCTACATAAGCTGTAAATGCTCTGCTTGGGTCTGAATTCTTCATTAGTTCAACTCCACAGGTCCATCTTCGACCGTATTTTGGAGAATTGACACCAGGAAGGTCGTTTTGAGCGCTGGCCCTTTAAATGCAAATGAGTCACTTCACACCCCACCCCCTCCAGGTTGTTGGCCATGCTGCTCTGTCCTGTTCAACCAACAACTGAACATTTTAAATCATCAGCCCAATGTTTGGACATATTTTCAGTTTTTACGACAACCACTGCTGCTGATAAACAGTTGTGGTGTTCTCTGAGAAATGTTCATCAGACGTCTTGACCTTATATGACCTTATATACGCAAATGTCGTGATATAACTAGTTATGGACATAACAAATTAAGCAGGAATCAAAACCGGTTGTAGAAATCTACTTGATTTTTGCCAAAATTAACATATGTATAGCTTTGCAGCACATAAAAGGTTCAAATTCAAACTTTATGAACTATTAGGGTCTAAATGTACAAATAAATGAACCACTGACTAATAAAAGCGGGGTTAGCTCAATATGAGCCCTTTAAACACTTTCAGAACTATTTTCATGCTGTATTTTATTGAATTTCTGCAAAGCATACAAAAAAGTTTAACATTAATTTCCAGGGAGACATATAATTTCAGTGTATGCTAAGTGTAGACATTGAACTTGACACTTAATAGTCAGAAAAGCAGTTTTAAAGACAAACTTTATTTGTATTAATGTATTTGAAAGTCACCAGTACATCTTAAAGTGAGGATGTTCACAGTTAAGACCAGACTTTATAAAACAAACAGTAAAAGTGCCCTTCAGGCAGATTTTCTTAGGTTTGATAAGTACCTTCTTTCTCCATATTTCTCTCCACCTCACCCTCTTATTTGCATGTTGCCTTCCAGTATTATGTGTTTTTTGCTTCAACCAGAGCAGCAGGTGTTTGCTGCTGGAAACTGTGACACTTGGATGCATTCTGTCAGGCTGCTCATTAGAGACTCTGCACCTTCGTCGTCTCCTCATTTAGAGAGAAGAGCACACACAAATCAACATATGCCCACATGTAAACATCTCACACGAAGCAGCAGGTGGCCACTATCAGCAGGACAAATCAAAGAGGCGAAGTTAGCCTGTGCTTATTTGACATCATAATAAGAATGCAGCTGACAATTTCCAAGAAATCTTGGAGATTTACAGTGTTTCTTTTTTTTTTTTTTTTTTTTTTTTTTTTGCCATTTTTTCTAACACTGTTTGAGTGTTTATAAAGTGAACATGTGACCATGAAGATAGGGTAAAAAGTCACAAGTGTGACTGACATGGGCGTCAGGGAAGCGGGAAACGCTCAGGGGAAGATGAAAGATATGGTGGATGCTCTGTGTGAGAGGGATATTAATTGATGAGAATTAGTTTGCATCAGATGTGACATGAAGACACTTTCCACATCTCTATTTGTGGTGCAGCCTAAATAAGATATCAGTAGCGATTACATTTATTTGTTGTTGTTTTTTTGAAGGCCAATTTTACCAGTTGATATTTCAAGTTGTATAATTGAATCACATCAGTCTACTCTGTCAGACACACATTGCACCATTATTTCACAGGCGTAGCATGAGATCATGGTTTAGATAAATCAACAGGGACTGGTGGAAGACCATCATCACCAAGAGATGACTAGTGATTGGCAAATGTTTCAAAATAACTAGACACCACAAGTGATCCAGCTCATTAAAAGAAGTGTGTGAAAAATTTGATACGTTCCAGTTTTCTCCTTAACTTTTTTATTTTTACCCTACAAGGCTACAGTTAAAGTTAACTCTGTCACAGTATCGTAAAAAAAGTACTCAAAGAAAAATACGGCTGAATGAATAAGTAGTGTCACTGTTCTTACAAACTAAAGTGAACGTTACAAAGAAGTTGCAAGTTTGTCTTAGCGAGCACAAGTTCTCATCCTAATTTTGTCTGTAATGTGTGTATTTATTACAAAAAACAATATTACATCAGATCCTATGTGTTCATGGAACTACATTCACAGAAGAAATGAACAAAAGTGAGATGGAAACGCAAATAACATTTTGGTTATCAGAATGAGTCATATTCATATGTGTGTATTTTATTAGACTACCTGTATATGTTAAACTTGCTGTGACTCTGAAAAAAACCGATTTTAACATTAGGGACATCTGGCTTTGAGGTGGGAGACATTTTTGTTTAACTGACGGGAGAGGAAACAAAAACACAAATGGTGGATTTGCAGTGCAGGCGTCCAGAAAAATGACTGTAGTTTATGACATATTGGTGTGCCCAACTGAAAAATGCTGTTTGTGTGTAACAGCTAACCAATCTCTGTTGCGTCTTTTAGCGTTCCCTCTGACTGTTCCCCATCATGAGTGCCTTCACATGCATGCATTCGCCCCAAATGAAGCTTCCGTTAACTATTCCTGTTTTTCCCCACATGGCTCCACTTATGTATCACAATATGGCTCCTCTCCCTCTCCATTTGTCGGCCATTTTAAGAATCTTTCCTCCACTTCCTCCACAGCTGTCTCTTGCACAGCTCCGGTGTGTCACTGTTCATAAACACGGGAAAGAAAAACAGGAAAAACGCCAACTTTCTTCCACTCTCCAAATCCTCAATTCACACTTTTCCATCCTCTCTGCTCCCTGCTTCTGTACCCTGTTGTCGTGCTTCATCCTCACCTCTTTTTTTTTTTTCCCCAGCACACAACCTCTTTATAGCCCTCCTTGCCATGCTGCGATAATTAGTCAGCGCTAAAATAATACAGCCTCCAGAAAACAACAAGAGCTGAGCAGAGGGCTTAGCTCCACTGAGAGGGAAGGAGGAGGAATGAGGGAGGGTGGGAGGGAGGCAGGCTGGTGGAAACCAGAAAAGGAGACAGAGGAAGCAAGAGAGAGAGTGTGGAGAGTTGTGTCAGCCGATTTGAAATGGCTACCGGCAGATTGTTAGATAATGAAAGTGTCAGGTAGCGGTGTGTGTATGTGTGTGTGGGCACGCAAGAAGGACCACTCCATTGTTTATCAGTCTGCCTTTTTCCCTGTGTATGACTAAGAGTGTGTGCAGTCCGCTGCTGTGGAAATTGTTTGATGGCCTGTTGGCCCTGCAGTCATCACAGTCTCTGCTTTCTACCCTGGATAGATCTGTGTGTATATGTGTGTGTGTTTTGCTCAAGAGTATGTTCTTTGATGTTGTGGACTAGTGTAAATGTCAATCTGATGCTCTAAGAAGACATCAGAGAATAGGAATGGCTTCTTTTAATTGTGATGTAAATTCTGAAAAAATGTTCAACTTGTTTGCAGAACACTGAGTTTAACTCAAGTACATTTTAGTATACACAGAGTAACAACAAAAAGATTACACAGAGTACCATGGTATACTCTGATTCAGCTTTTCACCATTATTTCAGTGAGATCATTTGCATGTAAAGTGTATAACATTAAAGTGTAAAGAGCAAACACGCACAGTAAATCCACATATGAATAAGCATATTTTGCTCTAGAGTTCAGTGTGAAAAGGCAAGGAGAGCTGGGCCTCATGTTTTTGGTTGCGTTATTTTCGATAACGTTGTTTCAGCATTCTGTGCTTTTATTAGACCGCTGTGTAATGTCGTGTGTTCATAAAACATGTCTGAATAGCCTGTGTGTGTTTGAACGTACAAACAGCTCTTTGTGTATTTTAAATGAGCAGCCCTGTGTTAAAATGTATACGTGTGTGTTTATGTTCCAGGGAAGACAGACGGCACACAGGGTTGAGAACAGTTCACTGTTGTTTCATTACTCTATGCTAATCACAGCCAACGCCCACCATTTCTCATTCACTGCCGCGCTCATTGGAGCCAAGCCAAGTCCTAACTCATCTGCTACAGTTCAAACATAAAATCGCTCAGTGTACAAGACGGGCAGATTTTTATTTTATATTTTTTTTTAGGCTTGAACTCAAAATACTGTTGAGGCAAAGTTCCTTTGACAGGGAGATCTGAGAAATTTCTTTTGTTGATGTTGAGAGGTGGTGGTTATACTGACAGCAGAGCCAACACAAAGTTTGTCAGTTTGCCCTAGTTTGAATGCAAAGCAACTGCAGGCAACTGAGGGCAGAAGAAACTGCAGTGGTTGGCAGATTAACATTTCAGAGCAAAGTGACAGTCAGCACTGGTGCTAGTACTAAGACTAATGCTAACATGACATATAGTGCATGATATACTCTGCCTGTGAAATATCTTCCTCCCTTCATGTTGTCACCATCAGTCAGTCAGTATGTGAGTTCTTTCCCTATATGCAAACATCAATATAAAATATATGTGATGGGTATCTAACAGAAAAGCAAAACTTTTTCATAGTAAATCTAACCTCAACTACTAGAACTGTGCTTTATATGAAGTGTCATGATGAGTTCAGGAAGGACTCCTCTAACTGATTTTCTGTGGGAGATGTCATGTATGGTTATGCATTTTTTAAAGCTTTTTAAATGTTATATAAAGATGTGGCCAAACCCTCATTGTCTTTTCTCTCTGTTCTACAGCTGGGACAACGTACATCTTCGGGCGAGGCGGAGCCCTCATCACATATACCTGGCCACCCAATGACCGGCCGAGCACACGGGCAGATCGGCTGGCAGTGGGCTTCAGCACGCAGCTGAAGGAAGCCGTTCTGGTCAGGGTAGAGAGTGCCAAGGGACTTGGAGACTACCTGGAGCTGCACATAGTAAGACACCATCTTATAGTTATTGAGGGGGAAGTGAATTGATGGGAGGAAATGGGAAAGGAACCAAAGTTACATTCAGTCAGATGAGTCGCTGGGGAACACCTAAAAGAAAAGAGGGACTGGGAAATATCTGAACCTGCATGAAAGAGGCCAAGGGACTGGAATAGGACCCTGAGCTATTTAGCCTGATCAGAACAAGAAAGAGGAGGGAGGGAATGAGGAAATGGATGAATTGAAGAGGGAAAGGCACAGAAAAATGGAAGGAAAAATGGATGACCTGAATTGACAGACTGAGAATAAACCAGGAGGCGTAGAGGAACAGGAGGAGAATAATATGTAGCTTTGAGTGTTAATGATGAGCTCTCAGATGTTGTGGGTTGAAGCATTTCTAATTTCCTGATGCATTAATTAATATTCAACTTATTGTCCTTACATTTGCCATAGTTTTTACCTTGTTATGATTGTAAAAACTGTACATAAATAAGCCAGTCACATAATCAGCTACATGTTAAAGAGCTGACCCAGATTATCGAAAATCCTAAATTCATTCATTCATCTTCTATACCCGCTTAATCCTCATTAGGGTCACGGGGGTCGCATGGAGCCTATCCCAGCTG
>JAQQZY010018590.1:0-12057 GCA_030068375.1 Ostorhinchus rueppellii | reverse complement strand
GGAGTACCCGGAGAAAACCCACGCAGACACGGGGAGAACATGCAAACTCCACACAGAAAGGTCCCAAGGTCCCACCTTCTTGTTGTGAGGCATGAGTGCTAACCACTGCACCACCGTGTTGCCCATATAGAGTGAATAAATAATGGATCAACAATGTAAAGCGCTTTGGGTGACTTGAAAAGCGCTATAGAAATCTAATCCATTATTATGATAGAAATATATTAGAACATTGTTATTAACATACAGCACAAATTCATAAAAGGTGTCAAATTTTATGGAGTGGGTCAGTTTTCCAGACTAGAAAAGTGACCTGGAGGCAGGTTTCTACATGTCAGTGGGTTCACGTTAGATCCCAGGTGTCAAACATGTGACCAGGGGACTAAAACGATAGAATGGGTTTAAGTCCACAGGAACATTAGTGTCAGAGCTCCAGATCTACTTCACGCTCTGTCTGAACATGACCATACATGGACTGGACAGGTTCTATCAGTGGAACATTTATACATGTGTTGGATACATGGACACAAACCAACATATATGTGGAAGAGCACACCATCGGACAGATGAAAACATGAGCGAAACAGCACTGTGCTCATGTGTTTCTGATTCATTTGATTAAAGTGTGTCAGATTTAACACATTTAATGTCTGAAGCAGACATTTTCTAAGACACTGTAGAGCAGAGTTATGTTAAAAAAAACAAAACTAAAAAAAACCAACAGGAAGCCACTTCAGTCACATGTAGGGTCTGAGACGGCAGTAAAAGCATTTAAAGGACTGAGAACACTGAATGTATTCTGTCATAGAAACATGGTTTGTTAAAATTAAACATGAAAAGGACAGTTTTGTCATTTTTCTGTATTTCCAGGCTGCTGTTTCATCTACCTTTTTCTTGATGTCGTCACATGTCACATGGAGGATCAGGAAGTTGTCGCTCAGGTTGCTGACGGACACACCTGCAGAAACAGTCGTGTGTGAAACAGAACCTCACAGACAGAACACGTTGAACCATCCACATGCATGACTAACTAAGCTGGAAGTACGTTGTAGAAAGTGCACTGTAAAAATCTAAACCTGACCAAGTGGATTTGTCTCATTTCAAGTCTAAATATGTCATCACACTGGAAATCAGACAGAATCACCTACAGAGGAACTGTTCAGTCAGACAGAAGAACTGATTTATAGACAATAGATCTGGAAAATATGATTTACACTAACCTGACCAAGATCATTTTCACTGGTTCCATTGGCAGATTTTTTTTTTTTGCTTAAATTAACCCCCCAAAAAATTCTTGAATTAAGCAAAAAAATAAAAATAAAAAAAATCTTCAATTAAGCAAAAAATTCTTAAATTAAGCAAAGAACATCTGAAGACAAAAAAAATCTTGAATTTAGCAAAAAATCTTGAATGAAGCAAAAAATTCTTGAATTATGCAAAAAAAAAAAATCTTGAATCAAGCAACAAAAAAATTCTTGAATTATGAAAAAAAAATCTTTAAGCAAAAAATCTTGAATGAAGCAAAAAATTCTTGAATTATGCAAAAAAAAATACAATAAAATCTTGAATTAAGCAACAAAAAAAATTCTTGAATTATGAAAAAAAAAATCTTTAAGCAAAAAATCTTGGGAAGCAAAAAAAAATTCTTGACTTTAGCAAAAAAAAAATAAAAAATCTTCAATTTAGCAAAAATCTTGACCGAAGCAAAACAATCTTGGATGAAGCAAAAAAATAAATAAATCCTGCTTTAAGCAAAAAAAAAAAAAAAAAGTCTTGAATGAAGTAAAAACATCTTGAATTAAGTAAAAAAAAAAATAATAATAATCTGCCAATGGAACTAGTGAAAATGATCTTGGTCAGGTTAGTATAAATCATATTTTCCAGATCTATTGTCTATAAATCAGTTCTTCTATCTGACTGAACAGTTCCTCTGTAGGTGATTCTGTCTGATTTCCAGAGTGATGACATATTTAGACTTGAAATGACATGAATCCACTTGGTCAAGTTTAGGTTTTCGCAGTGTGAACAGGTGAAGGCTGTTGTTGGTGTTGAAGTGGCTGATGGGTTTAGACCTCATGTTGTCAGGTTCTGTGGTGGACCTTCACAGCCTTTGGTTGTTGGTTCTGTCCATTTCATACAAGTATACACAGAACAAAATAACACCCAACACCGTTAAACTAGTGGAAATGAACTTAAATTATACGCGTCAGGTTTTTCAGCCCAAAGGAGCATAATTGGAGCCAGTTTAATATAAAAGTTGAAATAGTTTCGGTCCTCTGAAGACACACTCTCATACTCATACTCATATCTGATGACGCTGATTCCTTTTTATCTCGTATTTCTCTGCTCACCTTTCAGGGAGCTGAAATCGATCCGCTGCTTGATCTTGGCCTCCTCCACCAGGTACGCTGCTTCCAGAGTGAAGATGAGCTGCCTGAGCCGAGGCCTGAAGCCGTTCCTGTCGTATTTCACCACCGGGACGCTGTACTGTAGAGGACGGAGAGGACGCTCAGGACCGCAGAACACACACAAATGCATTGACGGCACTCCGGACGGGACTTTACCTTAATGCACTCAGGTCCGATCAGCTGAAGCACTTTGAAGCTGATGTCCTCCTCACCTTCAGTGAAACCACAGTTTTGAAAACACAAAAGACAGAACATTTATGTGACAAAAACTAACCCTTTAAACTCTGAGCCTAAAATGTTCCATCTGGACTTTTTTATATTTTGACTTGAAGGTTAAAACATATACCGGGAGTCCATTTTGCCATTTTTCCAGAACCAATTTTTTTCCAGATCTTTCAAAACAATCATTTACAATTTACTGCATGTTGTAATTCTGCTAAAACGGCTTCTTCTCCAGCTTCTACTACAGACATGAGTGAAGTTATTGTAATGACCCAACCAGACTCCAAAGGTGCAACAGTGACAGTTCCATATGCACAGTATGCATCAGCCATGACACGCCAGGTTTGAAAGACTTCACTCAATCACAGGTGAATTGCTTAACCTATTTTTTTTTTCTTTTTCTTTAATTGCTTCACCTTTTAACATCCTTTGCCTCAGTAATCCTAGCTCTCAGGGCTGTAACAGAACACGTCCAAGGCCTTTGTTCATGTATTTGACTTACTTGTTCGTTGGACATATGTCTGAAACACAACCTAAACTACATCCGTTTAAACGTGACTCATGTGACCCGGAACGTAAAGAGGGTCACCGGTTATCAAGTGGATGTTAAGAGGAAAATCACAAACTACACTGGTCTACACTTCCAGAATAAAAGAAGTGAAATTTGACCGAGTGTGAGTCAGTCTGTTTTCCATCGGACATCTGCACAAAACTGTCCCATCTGTCCTAAATGTGTTCCAAACAGAAGTGTGTCCTGTGTCTTTTTCCATTCAGTCCAAATCTGCTGATTCGCTTCTTTCTTCTGGTAGATGTCAGTAGAAGTCATTCCAGAAAAATGAACACAAATCTGTGTTGTTTTGAATCTGGAATGTTTGTTCCCCCTCTATCTCCTACTAAATTCTAAACTGATGTGGTTTCCTGGTGTGTCCACACATACACACACATGTTTGCTTTAAATTCTTTTTCTTCCCTTGTTGGAACATCTATCAACATCTGTTTGTTTTGGTCATGTGACTCTAGTTGGACTCAACAGTCTTTCTATTGCAGGTTTGTACGATACACCAACATGGCTACGCCCAAAAAAAAACACCTCTTGCCAGCGCAGGAAAAACAAGAGTTTTTGCAAAATTGTCGTTTTTCCATTAGCTACATTTTTATCCTGAATGTCTGTTCATACAATTTGACAGTTAATGGAAAAGTGACTTTTGACTGACTTGTATATTTATAGATACCTTTACAGTTGATGATGCGCTGGAGTTCATCGGCTTTGGAATGTTCCAATGGAAAATCAGTCTGTTAGCTGGACTGTCGTGGGTAAGATCTGTTGGGTTTTTTTATTGATTTCGAAACACTGAGCCTCCTCTAAATTAGTGCTCCTCCTCACTGAATGCAGATCGCAGATGCCATGGAGATGATGATCCTCAGTATTTTGGGCCCCCAGATGCACTGTGAGTGGAGGCTGCCCAGCTACAAGGTGGCCTTCATCACATCAGTAATGTTCCCGCTTCTATTTTAGCAACAATAGTCTCTTTTCCATCGGACATCTGCACAAAACTTTACCGATATTTACATTTAAGTGTGTAATGTCAGTCTTGTTCTTGGTTTTGTTTGTTTTCGGTGCTGTTTTTGGAAGTGGTGTCAGTTGTCATTGGGACTAACACAGTCTCTATCACTCCTGCATCCTAAATAGCACTGCTTTTCTGTTTGTCGGTAACCCCCCCCCCTTTGCTTTAAAATCTTAAACTCTTCTTCTCTTGTTGGAACATCCATCAACATCACTTTGTTTTGGTCAAGTGACTCTAGTTGGACTCAAAGGTCTTTATGTTACAGTTTGGTGTCATATACCATTTCTACTACGCCTGAAAAACCACCTGTTTCCAGCTCAAAAAGTTTTAATCAGAAAAGTTTTGGTGAAATTATCATTGTTCCATTAGGTACATTTTTATGCACAAGTTATATTCATGCAATTTGAGTGTCAATTGAAAAGCAACTACTGTACCAGACTGATCCAGTCCTAAATGCTGTTGGTTGTAGTTTGACAGATCCAGTCTGGGGTTCATGATAGAATGGGTTTAAGTCCACAGGAATATTAGTGTCAGAGCTACAGATCTACTTCACACACTGTTTGAACATGACCATACATGGACTGGACAGGTTCTATCAGTGGAACATTTACACATGTGTTGGATACATGGACACAAACCAACATATATGTGGAAGAACACACCATCATATACCTGGAAAACAGCAGCAGAGCAGCACCGTGGACATGAGTTTAACAGTGAATCTGATTAACCCTTTCACGCATACTGGTCACTCCGGTGGACAGCTGTTCAAAGCTTTTTCTCTTATATATTTATGGATTTTGTTGTTTTAGTTCCATATCAGCCAACACAGTGGATATTTATGCATCATCCCATTCACTGTAATTTACTGTTCTAGATAAACCTGATTTGCAGTTTCATGTTTGAGTGTAAAAAAATGTAAATTGTTGTTAGACTGTAATTAAGTGTTTTGTTTTGTTTTATTGAACAAAAAGGGTTTTTTTTGTTTTTTTGTACATTAGCTCCATGCAGGTATGTTAAAATGTGAGAAAACATCAGATTAGCAGCATTAAAAATGTTTTTATTTCATTGTTTTCACGCAGTATTTCAGTAAGTACATGTTTCTTTGCTTCTAAAATTGAACAATTGGTGTCCAGCTGAGTGGACGTTTTTGTAACGCCATGAAAAATAGGTTCACAATTTTTTTTTTTTCATTTTTATGATTCTCTTTAAGTAGAAGGAACTTTTGCCACCCACTTTTGTGCAGTGGGTGCATGATTTACTTTTCTTTTTAAAATTGGAAAAGATTAAGTTTTTAAGTTTTCTGTCTGTGGACAAATTAATGTGTTTTATCAACAGTGGAATCCTTTCCTCTCTACTGTCAACAAGTGTCCTACTGTCTCCTATGTCCTTTTGATGGAGAGATGTGTTGTTGGTGTGCATTGTGTTAACTCTTAATCAGCCCTGAACAGTGTAAAAAGGACTTCGTGAGATTATTTATCTTTTTTGTTTTGTTTTTCATCTTTTCATTTTTTTGTTCGTTTTCTGTAGGTTTGTTGGATAATTTGTTTGGGTTAGGGTTCGGGGTTAGGGTCATGTGCACTCTTACCTATTCTGGTGTCCAGGAAGGGCCTGCACACACTGAACGGGTAGTTTTCTTTCTTTCCTTTGAACATGGAACTGGTCTGAGCCTTTAACTGAAGCTGGAACAGGAAACAGAAACGTATTTAAAATTTAAGTAAATGTATGACAGTCATCTCTGGAACGTTTGGCTGCACATTCTGAGTCCTCAGAGAAGATCTGTGTGACGTGGACACGTATCAGGTTCTGACCCAGGGACAGTCCAATAGACGAAACGTCCCAAATAAACTCTGCATGAAAAAGGAGGAGAACCGTCCACAAATGATGCACTGCAAAAAATGGGTGTCTAAAACCAAGATAAAAACACTAAATCTGAGGAAAAAGGTCCTGAAAACAAGTGAAACATCTGTCCATGCAGCAAGAGAACTTCACTGGAGAAGATTTATTGAATTAAGGTAGTTAAATCTACAAATAAGCATGTCTACAAATGTATGAACACTTCAAATAAGAAATTAACTCTGAAAACCAGATCAATTATCTAACACTTCTTACATGTGAGTTTTGCGATGATTTGAACAGAAACGTTTGGTTTTTCTTTTACTGTCAAATGTCTGGTGTTAATTATCAGTGAGTGAGTGAGTGTCTGTCTGTCTGTCCGTCCTGTTTCTGTCTCTCACGTGTCTGCCGTATGCTGGACTCTACCTGTCCTTTCCTCTGCAGACTGACTCCATGCACATATTTCCAAACCATTTGGCGGATGTAGATCTTCTTCAGAAGTTGTGATGCCTACAAAAGGCACAGTGGTATTAGAGGGGCTGTTTGATCTGACATTTTATTGGTACAGGAGAGTTTGGAAATGAACAGATTTACATCATTTAATGTGATTTTTTTCACTAAAACAAAGACAAACATTTGAGGTTGTCATTATTTATAGACATAATGTCTGATTATTATTTTCACATCAAACTGAAGAAAATCTGGAGTCATTCTTCTTCGTTATAGATTCTTCTGTTCTTATTTTACTGTCCATCATATTGGTCAGGATGTGGAACCAAAACTAAAATCACTTCCACAGCCTGGACTGTGGAATTTATGCACTTTGTAAATTCATCCAAGGGGCCGGATTAGAACCTTTGGAGGGGCCACATTTGGCCCCTCAGACATCTATAAACCAGTCACACACCTCCTGCATGATCGGTGGGGGGGTCAGCCAAGCATCTTTCTCCAGAACTGTTTTGGGAAGGTTCTCTTTCAGCCGTGTGAGGTAATTCTGCCTCACATATGCCAGATATTCACTGTTGTCGATGCAGGCGGGCTGATTTCGGGTCATGAAACCTTTAATGAACCTTGAACAAATAAACACATCGTTAGTCTGACGGCTGCTTTGACCTTTCAACCTCCGTCAGGAGCTCATCTTACTTACTTTTTGATAACTTTGACAGCCCATGCCCTCTTTTCCCGTTCCTTTCTGGCCATCAGACCTCTCCAGCAGTTCTCAATCTTGGTGGCTGTAACAGTGTGATGAAAACAAAGTCACCCCTTTAAGATGCTTCACCTACAATTCAATTAGGCTCCGTTCAGACTGCAGCCAAATGTGGCCTAAATCTGACTTTTTGCCACTATTTGACCTGTATCTGACCTGTTAAAGACAGTCTGAACAGCACTAATCTGATTTTTAAAAATCCGACCCAGGCCACTTTCATATGTAGGACTAAATCTGATACATATCGGATATTTTGCAATGTGACGTCAGCCTGAACGGCCAGGTCGCATTTATCTGAACTTTATGTCATTGAAATCACTGGAGATGAGTGTCTTATCATGAGCGTTTTATGGAGAGGTGGACACAGATGTATTTAAATGTTTTTCTTGTCACTGGAAAATTCTGAATGACGTGTGTGTCATGAAGCTGCTCACTTCACTATCCCACCACACCTGACTCCGACTCCAAATTCAAATGCTCCCGTTGTAGACGTAGGAGCCACAGCAAAAAACCTGCTTCTGCTCTTTTTTAATCTAATACTTAAAATTCTTTGACTGGTGCTGACTTCGGTTTTCGACAAACTTTATCAGTGCCACACACGGATGCCAGCTGCCTCATTATTTACTTCCATAAACACAGTGTGTGCTGTTTAGTCCAGTATTACGTCAGGACCTCTTCTGCGCATATGGGTCACTTCAGGGTTACATCTAGTTCAGACTGAGAACTGATAGAAGTTGCATTTAATGTGTAATATGAACAAGCACAGAAAAAAATCAGATTTCACAAAAAATCCGAATTGTGCATGAAGACCTGCTGTCTGAACGTAGCCTTAGACAAAACTGTGCTCGTCTTTAAATGTCTTACTTGGCACCTACCAGCCTCTCTCTGCTTCTGGAAGTCTCCTTTCACACGGTATCCTTTGTACTTGGCCTGAATCCTTGTGGCTGCAACAGTGAAGATGAAGAGGGTTTTCCCAACAGGTGTTTTCACATGCAGATCAATCGACACTTTTACATACAGATCCAGGTCAAAGGTCAGATGGTGACCCCACCTTTTTCCCTCCACTGTCTGATTTCCACAGACACAGGAGGAACAGAGGTCAGGCAGGTGGACTGTCACACAGAGGACCTGCCTTCACTGATCAAAGGGGCGGGGCCACAGTGGATAGTGGGACATAGAGCTGGTGTGTCTGAAATACCCCGAGCACAGCGGTGAACAGAACGCCGTTGTGTTTATTTTAGCAGATTTAATTTCAAAGTCAAACTAAGCGTCTGGCTGGTGACATTCATATGTTTGTTTACTGTACACGCCTCTTGTTAACCCCCCACCACCACCCCCCACGCAGTCCATCCAAACGCCCCCCCCATTGGTTGGAACCCAAGGTGTTCCTTTTCCACAGCGTTCCTGAATCCTGCTTCCACCTTTATCAGGGTCTGGTCCTACCTCCAGAGGAGTTCCAGACATGGAACCAGATGCACACATCCAGCATTTCATTTACACAGACGGGACAGAATACAGGAGAATATTCCAGAACACAAGGGGAATATTCCAGAACACAGGGGGAATATTCCAGAACACAGGGGGAATATTCTAGAACACAGGGGGAATATTCCAGAACAGAAGGGGAATATTCAGGACAGAAGGGGAATAATCAGAACAGAGGGGGAATATTCCGGAACAGAAGGGGAAAATGGGCTGTGGTTGATGCAGTAAATGCAGGGTGAGGTCTTACCTAGCTTATGTTTGCAGACCTGAAATGCATCTTCTGTTGCAAACAGAGTTCTAGGGTGGCGGATGAAGATCTTTGTCCTTGAGGGGGAGATACAGACAGACAATCTGGTTTTTCTTTCCAGGTGAAGGAATTATGCAAACAGACATTATGGAGGTCGTTCACGCCTACATGGTTACCTGCCCATCTTGTACTCATCAGGTCTATAGCCCAGGTGTTTGATCAGACACCGGACACCTTCTGCTGCTGTCCCTCTCCAGTTGGGCCAGGTGTCTGGACAGAGAGGCTTATACCTCCAAGAAGCACGGAACATTGTTAGTTCCACACAGTCATATTAACAGGTGTGGGGCCAAGGCAAATGCACAAGATGAACATATTTGACAAACAAATAAAAAAATAATGTTTGACAACATGACACAAAAGCGTCACAATGACCAGCTGTAATATGGAGTACATAAATATACAGTATTAAAGAACCAATCACACAGAGCAGCCTTCCAGTGCACCTGCTCCACTGTTGGAAATAGGATATTCACACATTTCCTGCCTCAGTAACTCTGCTAAAACATAACTGAGGCCTCGTTCAAACAGAAAAGAGGACTGAGAGTATCGTTGAGATCCAGATTCAGTAAAGGACAGCATAGTCTGCAAAGGGAGATAAAAACTCACAAATAGAATACATATATTGGAATGTAGAATACCACAAATAGAATCAAGGTATGCTTGAATAATTTATTTGGTCTGGGGGTAATCATGTCAGTGCCCACTATTAAGGTACTGACATAGACCTGGACTTCAGTGGCAGTCTGGTGCTTCTGGTGTTTCCTTGGATGGATGAAATGCATTTTTGTACTAGCGTTATCAAAATGAACTTTAAATTACTGTACATTCAGTGTTGAAATCAGTCATTCTTCAGTTGTTTTCTACATAAATAAGCCTTGTTCCTAAAAAATATCAAATACACAAAAGATGTGCTCAAATTTCTACAAGCATTCAGGTTGGTGGAGCCCCCCCCCCCCCCCTTACCATGAAAATTCTCTGTTTGGGGGGTCAAACAGCCCTCCCCTTAGCCCCTCCCCTCTGACTCATCCAAAATCAGGACACCCCTTCCCATGAATGCACAAAATGGAGGGGGAGGGGCCAAGGGGTGAAATGGGATTGGGCCTTAAGTATCATATGTCGACTGTATTATTGATGCAAATCAGCTGAGAAGCATGTTTTCACTAAGGATCAATTTGTGTGATGAAATGTGAAGAAAAGCTCATGGATGCAGTTCTGCTGATCAAAAACCAGCGCTGCTGTGGTGTGTGGAATAACCACCAGGACACCACTGAAGTGGGAACTGTTCTGACATTATTGGACATTGAAGTCGGAGCCTCTTCTGTAGATGTTGGACCGTGTCCTTTTTCACACTCATCTGTTTTCTGTGTAGTTTGACCATGAGACTGTTTATGTTTGATTCAGATTTCAGTGTTGAAGTTAAAATCTGGGAATGTTTCACACATCATCAGTCTAATGTTTGCTGATAAAGTCAAAAGCAGGCCACCACATGTTTCAGGGACATAACGCTCTGTTTCTCTGACTGTCATTGGTGACAATTTTTTTATGTTATGGTGTGAATGCTCGATGCAGTACACATTTCATTTGATGTAAGCAGGTATCAGGTGCAAAGGATAGGCAAAAAGATAAGCTTTTCTTCTAGAATATTCCTTTTTTTTGTTTTTTATGTTTGTTACGGTAATTGTGTTGGTTTGTGATTGATGTACAAACCAAAAATAAACTAATTCATTCATTCAAATCAGTTCATAAACATAATCTAATATGGGGGTAAATGTATCCAACAGTACATACAAGCAGATGAACACATGTATTTGCTCTCTGTCTGCCTCTCCTGCTGTAAACACATTATGTAAACACATTAGTATAACAGTGTGCTGAACCACCTCTGAAGGAAAATCTCATATTTGCGGCGGTAAGCGAATCCAGCTCTCCTGACCCTGAGGTGCTCCATCAAGCCCAGGTACTTCACCTGATGCCTCACCAACACGTCATCAAAACGTCCTGCACCACAGGTCAAAGGTCACAGGTTAGAGCTGTCAGGTCCAACTGGTACATTAACTGAGGAACACGTATGTGATACAGCACAGGTGCCCAACATTCAACTAAAACTGGTCCACCAGAGGGTCCAAACCAGGTTCAATACACTGAAGATAGTAACAATCATTTTAGTTCAGGTTCCACATTCAGACCAATTCAATCTCAAGTGGGTCAGAACCAGTTAAATATGATCATAATAACCTATAAATAATGATAATTCCAAATTTGTCTTTGTAAATGTAAACATATTCATGTAATTTTGCTTTATTTATACTAAAACAAGCAATCATTTCTAAAAAAATAAATAAATAAATAACCTGAATAAATATGAACAACATGAAATGTCTTAAGTGCATTCAGTCTGTTCTTAACTGTTGTGTGTATTTGTAGATCGACTGTATTTGTCCGTTAGAATGCACATGTATAAACTGAAGCAGAATATGGTTGAAATTGCACTTTTTTAAAAGAAATTTCAATTTGTTCTTGTTAATTACGTTGTTTTAAAGGATAATTTGTAGATGTGAATGTTTACCTCCACCAGGAGGTTATGTGATCACCCGAGTTTGTGTGTGTGTTCGTTCGTTCATTCATTCGTTGGTTCGGTCATTCGCTGCAGCAACTTCAGCCCCCCACAAGGGAGCGGAGGTCTGCACTCTCTGAGTGATTTTTTAGTTTTATAATGTAATTTTATTTTTTTCACTGTAAAACAGAGAAACACTTGTAGTTGACATTGTTTATTTATATATTATTACGTTATTATTTTACTGCCCACTTCAGGTCAGACCACATCTACATGAAACCACATCTTTTCCTGTCTGATCTTTTTCTTTGTCTTTTTAAAAAAAGGTGTTCTTTTCTGTAAACTTTCAGGATAATCTAATAGATGAATTGATGTAAAAAAAAATGTATATGTGATATGTTTTAGCCCACTTCTGCCCGCTCCCTTCAGGACTCTGAGGACTAAGACAAGTAAGACAACCCCCCCCCCCCCACACA
>JAQQZY010018559.1:0-12058 GCA_030068375.1 Ostorhinchus rueppellii | reverse complement strand
TATTGGGCCAAACATTACTTGCAGACATAACAGATGAAAAGTAGGTCAGCCACATGTGGGCAACCAGTTGCTTTGGTGTCATTTGCTAACATAGACATTTTTGGTATGAAATTAAAAGGAAATCATAAAAACTGTGCATTTTGACATAACATAGTTTGCTAAAAATCCAGAGCATCCTTTTCACTTTTTCTATTTTTTTTTGTACTACATATATAGACACCACTGCTCCATCATATAATCTACTGCAATTTTTACCCATAAAGACCCAAACATCCACTGCCAACCAAAGTCATTTAGTGATATAAAAAGTTAAATATCTGTTGATCCATTAATCTTATCAATATATGCAAATAATTGCTGTAAAATGCAGTTTGTCATTTTTTTCGTTTGGATGTTTAGAGGCTCTGTTGTTACCATAGAAATGCCGTCAGTAAAACTTATAAAGTTGGATCAATGACTGGATGGAGACACTTGTTTTTATGCACTTTTCCCTCCATTTTCTCTGTTTGTTTGTTTTTTTTATCTATATATATATATATATAATAACCCTCAATTTTAATGGATATCAATCATGATCAGTAAGTTAAATGTAGGAAAATGTCTCATTTTCACTTAAGAATGTAAAATAATGAGCAATATATTAGAATAAATGGTGATAAATTGCTCAAGAAATGTTACAAATGTAGTTTTAAAATGTTTTAAAAAGGGCCTAAAAACACATCTGTTTACCGAGGCATATGCTTGATCCAAGCTATGTCCTACTGCTTTTATATCTATTGTGTTTGTGTTTCTGAATGTGTTGCACTGTGAGATTTTGTTTGAAAGGTAAAGCGCATTATGAATAAAATCTATTATTCTTAAAAATAGAGAAAAAATCATTTGAGGACTGCCAGAAAAGTAGCACTGGGATTTTATGGGTTAAAAAATGAGATTCCATTCAGTGAGGATTCGGCACAGAAAATATGTTGTTGTAGCTACAAATGTGCTGAAAACACATGACTGGGGTGCTAAAATGAAACCTTCACACATTTCCCATGCGCACCACAGTTCATTAAAAATGAAACCTAAACAATTTCCAGACCTGCATCAGTTTGAATGTTCATTTAGTTCTGTTTAAAGCTGCCTGCCGTTTGAGTTTCTTCAGAAACTCATCTGCAGTATTGATTTATAAGTCTGTTTTTACAGAATAAAATGCTTTTTGGCAACTTGAATTTAAAACCTTAAAACTTTCAGTCTATAAATTCTTCCCTGATAAATGTGCATGTGACTGTTCTGACAAGTAACAGCACAAACACGAGGAGTTTGAAACAAGGTGTTGTCATTCACTTCTCAGTGTGGTAACATGTTCTACTGTGGGAACAATCTGTATCCCTTTCAAACATGCTCCTTATAAGGAATGTAATGAAGCCTTTTCAACTGCTGCCTTCAGTATTAGTCACTTGGCTTGAAGCCTAAACTAAGTGGAGCCATTCATAAAAAAAGACTCGACTAACTAGCTGGTCCAACAAAAGATTTCTACCTCATTGAGAAGATGTAATAGAGTTCACAGGCCTCCTAGAAGGTTCGGAAGTCACATTTAAAGGTAAGGAAGGAGGGTTGTGCTACTTTTCTGTGCTCTTTTTTTCCTGATCTGGAGAACCTCAAAGCTCAACATGCAATAATACTTCTATTCTGTTAACACAAAAAAGAAAAAGGGGACTTTCTGGAGTATTAGGCAAATATTTTTTTTTCCATATGTGTATTTATTTTCTTATTCTAGCCAGAATTTGCAAGCCAACTTCTTCTTTTTCAGGTGCCTCATTGACCTGGGTGACATCATGTAACCCAACGTGAATAGTGTCATTGAGACCCACGCGGAATTATTCAAATAGCAACACAAGGAACAAGGGTGAGGGCATTTGCAAGGGAAATCTAGATAGAGATAACTGGTGCTGTGTGAAAGAACATGTGATAGCTGACTAAGAAGGCATACACGCACTGCACAAATCCACACAGTTGTGAAGAAGAGGAAGCCAAATGTCCTTCATTTTGGCTGGAGCTGGCCCAGTGAAGGGTTCAACTCCAGTGCAATATTACTATATATGTCTCCATTGTCATCCCTCCTCTAAAGATTGGAAGGAGCAAGTGAGATCATGTGGAACAAAGCTCCAAGAGTAAAAGATATGATCAACCTGTGTGCCATTCAGCTCCATTAAAAACAGATTTCCTCTTTCTATGACTGAAGTTTAATGACGCGTTGGGTATTTCTTGCGAAACAGAAGTTAAAAGACTGTAACTAAGAAAGGCTGCTGTGAAATGAAATGGGCTCTTTAACCCATAAAGACCCAAACATCTACCAGGAACCAAAAGCATTCACTGATCTGAAATGTTTAGGACCTGTTCATCCATTAATCCTATCAATACATGTGAATAATACAGTTTGTCATCTTTTCACGGCCATTTGGACGTTCAGAGGTTCCGTAGTTACCATGGACACACCGTCATCTTCTACAACACTGATCCACCACTGAAACCCATGGAGGTGGATCAATGACAGTTGTTGGAGATGCTTATTTTATGATATATTTTGCAGAACAGTTGATCTTTTTCTTTAGTTTTCTCTTTTTTTTTAAAATGTAATAGCCCTCAACTTTAATCTGTTTTAATGAACATCTACATAGTCGGTACATTAGATATAGGAATTTTCACTTAACCCATAAAGGCCTGGTACTATTTTTATGGCCGTTCCAAAATGGGTTTTTTTTTCTTCCATATTTTACTTTTCTTAAGTGATTTATCACCATTTATTATGACGTTATGGTTATTAGCGGATCGATAATAAGTATCAATACTATCGATACCATCTTGGTATCAGTATTGCATCGATACTTGCGCTATGGAATCAGTACTCAAGTATCAGTTTCTCTCCTCTATGTTCAGTTACATATAGCCTACTGTTGGTTGTGCTTGCTTACTTCGCTCCTCCCTCTCGCTCACTTTGCTCCTCCCTTCTGCCCCTCCCCCCTCTGCCTACTACACTACCTGCTGCTGCTACCTGAAGGCTTTTCAGGTTTTTTTGTTTTTTTTTAATAGCCTAATTCAAACTGAATAAAATCCTCAAGTGTAAAAGTAACTGTTTAATTTAAAACATTTCTCAGTTCTCCAATATTTTCATCAGGTAGTAAATAAAAAGTATTTTGATTTGTCTATTGTCTTTGTCCTGTTTTTTTACTGTGGTTGTTATGGAAACTAATTAAGAGAAAAATCACAAAATCACTTTATGATTACTTAACCATGAAAATAATCATTTCTTTTGGCCTATTTTCTGGATATTCATGGTGCAGAGCCTACACTTAATGAGAATGCATTGTTGTACATGAAAAAGTAAATAAGCTGCTTTTGTAAATGAAAAGTATTGGTATCGGTATCGTCAATACTGGCCTTGTATTTACAAATTTTGTAGTATCACCCACCATTAGTCTTTATTTTGTGCTTTTTCAATGAGCATCATGCATTTTCCGATATTTAATAGTTTGATTATGTTGATGTTCGTAAAAGCTCAATTTAAAGTTGACAGTTATATCAAAAACAAAGAAAACTGAAGAAAAAGGGGATTTTTCAGTCAAATATATCATTAACTGAACATAAAACAAGTGTGTCCATCTACTGTCATTGATCCAACTCTATGGGTTTTACTGGTGAGTTAATATTGTAGAAGATGATGGTGTTTCCACGGTAACAACAGAGCCTCTGAACGTCCAAATGGGTCATGTCTGATGACCGTGAAAAGATGAAAAACTGTATTTTTCACTAATTATTATTAATTAATGATAGAATTAGTGGATTAGCATTCGTAGATGGTTTTGGTCATCAGTGGCTGTTTGGGTCTTTATGGGTTAAAAATGCAAAATACAAGGGATAATGTCCTAATAAATGGTAATAAATCCCTTAAAGGTTAAAAATAGAGAAAAATGCATTTGGGAACTGGCATAATAGCAGTACTGGATCCTTATGGGTTAATGTGAGATGTTGAAATGCACTACGTCATTCAAAGTATATGTTTATATTTAATCCATTTGTGCTTTGGCTTTCGAAAATTCCACGAAAAGATGCTGGCAAACACACCCAAGTTTCTCTTCTGAATCTTTTGTTTTGACAACACAGTCTCAAGGAAAGCTGGTTCGCCTCTTTCATTGCTACGATATGTTGAAAAATCCCACAGAAACCTTTAATCTGAGTACGTATGGAGTGTGTGGACAGTATAATACCTGGATTTCAAACTTGCATCCTCAAGGTTAAATTGAGGCTTTTGTGTAATTAGATCAGCGGTACTCTCAAACCACTTCCTGCCTGAAACGAGTAACTACTTGTAGTGGCTTCAAACTTCATGCTTTTGAAAGCCACAAATAGCAATTATTAAGAAGTGTTAACCACAAATTGCACACGTTGGCAGCAAATGGAGTTTTCTTGGATTGGAGTTTGCATGAATGTGGACTTCGCCTAAAAGTATAAAACAGATCATTTAAGTTGTGGTTGTATGATTGGAGCAGGGATGTGGATGATTAATTGAAATAGGAGTATATTTTGGTGTAGTTTGAAGCAAACCTCCTCCACTCCCAATACACTTCTCTTTCTGCTGCAGGAAATTGATCTCTTGAGTCTGTCAGGCAGCTATGAGAGCGCTGCAAGCCACGGCGTCCTGTTACCATTCACAGGTGCGGCACTGACAAGCTGACGATGACAGCCAGGCAGAGCAGAGGAGTGTGTGTCTATGTGTGTATGTGTCCATTATGTGCACGTATGTGTGTGTGTGTGTGTGTGTTTCCCCTGGCCTGAAGAAAGAAATTTGTCAATGGCTGCAGAGATTGTCAGCATACCTCGGATTCCTTGAGATTCCAAACAACCAGTGACAAGACAGGAGAGAGAAGGAGAGAACAAGGAGAGAAAGAAGCAAGAGAGAGAGAGAGAGAGGGAGTGAGAGAGGCTTTCTGCCAAAGCTATCCGACGAGCACAGGTGCAATATTTCACAAGATAAAGGCTTCTCTGTTCGGCGGTACATACTGCGTTTTAGTCAAGAGGCAACATCGGGATTCTGATGCTTTTAAGCGTGCAAAATGTTAATTTTAGTCATATTTGTCGACACTTGCATTTCATGTGTCTGTGAATTCTGTCTATTTCAGCTTCTTGTCGTGTTTTTCTGTTGTTTTTGTACATATAAGCAAACCTACAAGTGGCTTAAGCACACATATGTAAGTCCAAATGTATGTATTTTGTTTGCACACCATACCTTTTAGTTCCATCTCTGATTGCCTCACCGCTGCAGAAAAACAAGCCGTACACTTACCATGTCATTTCATTGCGAGGCGTCTTAAGAAAGTAGCACTGCAGCTGGCCCGCAGCCAAAAGCAACAGAATTCCTTTAGCTTGGAATGTCTGCTTGATTAATATAGAAAACAGAGTCTTGCTTGAGCTCATTTGTGCAGAAGTGTGGCACTTTTCCTGCTAGTTAACTTACCTATCAAAATAACGAGGCGTGTCTGCTACAGCATGGGAAGATGAACCTTTTAACGTCTGAGCTCTAAAACTAGTGTCGTACAACAGTTTTTTTTGTCACATTTTGCTGCAGACTCTTCGATAACAGACCGGTTATGTCTCAACAGATGACACTAAAATGACAATATAGCAGTTGAAATCGATGTTAAAGTCTCTGAGGTCTCCTGAACACACCGTCGTTCACATTGATTTCCCTCCGCACATGCTGACACTGACACTGGATGAATACCACACATGGGAGTGCCTGTCCTTTAGTGTACTTGCATGTATGTGGGAATCGTTGTGTGTTTTAGCCCAAGGAGGAAGTTCCTGTGGTGAGACAGTCCTAAGCTGAACACACACACACACCACTGGAAAAGCTCTGGAAAACAACTTCCTGTGGTCACCTGCGCTCAATGACCCTGAAGAAAGAGGCCCTCACAAACCAAGACTTACTGTGTCTCTCACTCGCACACATACACACTGTACTGGCCAGGCTGTCAACATGGTTGTAGCCAGGCCTTGGCTGTGACACACACAGAGGAGGATGAATGGCTCTCTCAGAGAAACCTTCAGTGCTACAGGCAAAAGATACAAAAAAAAAAAGATTCAACCTAGCTGTCCTTTAAATTTCTCTCACATCTTCAAATGTGCTTTTACTTCCCCAAGCTACAAAATACACTCCATACATGTGGCAATGGGGTCATTTATGAAAACACACTTCTGTTCACTCAATCACATGACATAAGTTTCCTTCTGCATCACAGGGGACACCCAATGAAACCAATAAAGACCCAGTGCTTCTTTTGTGGCAGTTCCCACATTAGTTTTTCCTCTCTATTTAATTTTTCTTAAACAGTTCATCACTATTTATGATTATTTTATCCTCTGTATTTTGCGTTTTTTCTGTGAAAACATGCATTTTCTGATATTTGATACTGCGATTGTGTCGATGTTTTTAAAAGCTCAGATTAAAGTTGAGGGTTATTATGTCAAAAAACAGAAAAAAATGAAGAAAAAGTGACTTTCAGCAAAATATATCAATAACAAAATGAGTTTGAAAAATGTGTCCATCCACTGTCATTGATCCAACTCTGTGGGTTTTACTGATGAATCAATGTTGTAGAAGATGATGGTGTTTCCACGGTAACTATGGAGCCTCTGAACATCCAAATAGGTCATATCTGATGACCATGAAAAGATGACAAACTGTATTTTACACCAATTATTTACATGTATCGATAGAATTAGTGGATCAACAGGTGTTAAACAGTTTAGATCAGTGGATGGTTTTGGTCACGAGTGTCTGGGTCTTTACGATAATAATAATAATAACAATAATAATAATGGATTTCATTTATAGGCACCTTTCTTGGCACTCAAGGACACCGTACAGTTAACAAGGAGAGTATAATGGGTTAAGACAGAAAGCCAGACTACCTCCCTAATAAACTGTGTGTTTTACACTGGAAGAGGAGGAGTCTGGAAAGTTTTACATTAAACACAAAAACAATAAATGCTTGTCAGCTTGTCTGTCTTTAATCAAACTGAAATTTAGCAAGTTATTTCATTCAGTTTCATCATCATGTCATCACATTCAGAGATAAAAATGAGGCTTCACAAATAACGACATCTCCACACCACATCTCCTTTTACCTCCCCCCCTTTTTTCTTCTAGCACTGCCAGCTGACATAAAAGCAGTTGAGAACTATTTGTTCGGAGTCCCTTGAGGCTGCAGCGCTGTCATTTTCAGACCTGGGATACAAGAGAGGACAACCTTTTGCTGGTCTTTAAAACAAATGACAACCACAAAAAAAGACTCCGAGGGCCTGTTGTACACGGAAAAGCATCATGTCTTTTTTTTTTTTTGACACAGTATGTCATGTTTGTACAGCTTGATTTATACAGGGTCAGACCTCTGTAACAGTAAAGGATAAGACAACAACATAATTTGTCATAAAAGTTGATCGAAATGGCGGCAATTCATGCTGAAATATTTATAAAGCAAAAAGAACATGTATTTTTCCTCACATGTCGGCCAACAGGTCAAGCAATATTAAGGGAGAGAATACTTGTTACTAGAATACTTAATGCTTTTATAACAAGTTAATAGTTTTTCACATTGCTGATAGGGAGCTCATCAGAGCTGTTAAATTAGTCTAAGTTTTGTAATTCACTGGGGATTGAGTGAGGCTGCAGGAATTTACTTGATAAACATATCAAGTGAATTCCTGCTGCCTCACCGTGGAAAATAATGGCAAGTGATGTTGGTCAGATAACCCTGACTTCTGTCGCTGGTAGGGTGATAGTCAGGGTGTCTGCATGAGTAGATATTTATGTGTGGATATCTGAAATTAATAATACGTGAGCAGAGGCAGGTTGGGAAAAGTGGAGCAAACTGATGAATAAACAGGTGGATAGTCACAGTTAAAGGTGAGGACCCAATTATGAATTATAGAGATATTTATGAATAATATAGAGTGGCATCAGTATTAATGTTCTGCAAATATAGCCTCTGGAAGCCGATATATGTGGCGTTAAAGTTATCTTGGAAAGTCTGAAGTATCTTAATCAGAAAATGTTGGGCTCATGAGCTCCTCTTCAGAATTTCCAAGTGACACGTGTTTATATATTCATCTTTTTTGGTTTTGACCATACCAATGTTGAGACTAAACCTAGTCCTTGTAAATATGTTTATAATAATACTGAATGTGTAAAAAATCTGTTGACTTGCCGGACGCAGGTGAAAAAGGTCCTAGGCCACGCCCACTTTACACCCCTTCATGTGCACGGAAAGCCGATACGATGGGATCGGCGCGTGAACCCGGAAATACATAGTACAGGAAGTTTCTTCTTAGGGTTCTTTACGGGTCATGAACTTCTTCATGGTGATGTGTGTTGTGCTATTTTTGGTCTTTGCACTGACAGTTACCCCGCTGTTGTAACGCGGCATGGCGCTAAACTAAGGTTAAATGTGTTTTCACGTGACGCATGCGTCTAAAGTGCCAGAGGGATGACAAGGCCCTGATATTTGGCTTGCAGGTAGGCCATGTTATTATTCATGGTATTATTAGTTATTATTGTGTTTTATTGCCAAAAAACGTAAGGTTTGTGGGTTATTTTGATGTTTATTCACTAACGTTCATCCAAATAACATATTACATTGTAACCAACAACATGCATAACAAAACTGAATCAGTTCCTAACACATAATCATTTTCTAAAACTCATTTTTTTTTTTTTTAATCTTAAGAAAGATTATTTACTTGACAGGTCCAGCCTTCAGAACCCAGGTAGATCTTTTTTCTTATCTTAATGAAAGATAAATTAGACAATGATATGAAGTAGGAATAAACTCATCTTAAATTTCTAGCTTTTTTTTATTATTATTATTTTGAGCAGAATTTATTTAGCACATACATTGTTTCCTATCATTTCACTAAAGTCATATAAAAGTCAGAGATATATTTGTATGTCAACATTAGCAAAGATTATTTAATAGGCCTACAGTGTCAAATGTTTTTCATACCATGCTATAGAAAAACTTCTAAAAACATTACTTTTGCCTGTGACTTCAGTATGGTATCTGTGTATAGAGGCATTTAGCCAAAAATAATCTCACAGGCTGTTCTTTATAGCAAGAGAAATATGCTATAATCTTATTTTTGTTGGCCTTCCTGTAATCCCCTCTCTGCAAAAGAGGAAGTAACTTATCAAGGATCTGGTCTACCTGTGCCAAGCAAGTTTCATGTTACTGCCTCTTTAACCAGCCCAATATCCTGTGTGTGTGTGGACGTGTGTGTTTACCATGTGTTTCTTGGAAGGAGGCGGATTTCAGCTCCTTCATGTTTAGACTCAAACAGAACAGACACACACTCCAGCGTACATTCACACGCCCGCGCACATGCTCACAGACACACACAGACTGCTGCTCTTTGAGGCTGGGGAACGAGAGCAGCAAATGATCGCCGTAAAGTTTGCTGTTGCTATCAACAAAGCAGCCTCTGTTCCTCATTTTGTGCCCCCTCACCCACCGCCGCTGACACCCCCCACTCCCTCTCCCTCTCCCTGCCTCCATCCCTCCCTGCATCCACCCGCCTCCCCCCTTCTCCTCCCACACATTTCATGCTTTCTCCCTCATCTAACCCTCTCTTGCCTCTGTGTCCCCCCTCTTCTCTCTTTTCTGTCTCTATGTCACCCCCCCCATGCTCCCCCCATCCTCCTCCATCCTCTCTCCTCCTGTCAGCCTCCTCCTTTTTCCACCTCCACTTTCATCCTCTTAATTCAGTGCACTTCTCTGCACGTCTCTCCTCTATTTTGGATGTAGGGCAGGAAGAAGGAAACAGCGCCAAGCTCTGTTTGACATGGGGAGAGCAGGGCTGAGACTGCGGCAAAGGGACCCTTTTGAAGTGTGTGTGTGTGTGTGTGTGTGTGTGTGTGTGTGTGTGTGTGTGTGTGTGTGTGTGTCACTGAATGGAGAGTGGTGCGAGGTGTCAAGGGGGAAGGATTGCCAAAGGAGAGGAGAGGGATGTGACTTTTACTCAGAGAGGAAAAATAAGGAAGCTGTCCCTCTCAGTGTAGGCGGGTACCTGCAGTGTGCAACTAGACTAGAATAACAAGGTGCACACCTCATCTAGAAGAATCCTGTTCATGATGAAAATTGCACCATCATTTTCATGCACAATCCTAATCCATCTTAATTTGACATACAGGTTTTCTTAAAAAAAATGCACCAAAGGGTCCAATCCGGCTCATGGGATGAATTTGCAAAGTGCAAAAATAACCCTGATAATATTGACTATCAAGGGTCTCAGTTATTTTAGTTTAGGGGCCACATCCCAAGTTGGTCAGGCCAATGAAATACTATCATAATAGCCTTTAAGTAACGCCAACTCCAAATGTTTGTTTTTGTTTTATTTTTTTTTTTAAAATCTAAATCTTTACATTTACAAACCTGAACAAATGTGAACAACCTGAAATGTTTTGCAGTGCACATGGGTAGATGTGCATTATTGTTAAAATTTCTCTTATTTATGGCTCACACTCCTGGTTTGAAGACCTTATGTCTTTCTTACATCTAGAAAAAAATAAAACACAGTGTCAGAGGATCCTTGAAAAAATGGTGTAAGACATAGAACTCAACATATGAACCACCTAACCTTTACCAACCCTTTGACACTGATGATCAGTGACACTCACCCCTTTTTCTTTTTATTTATTTATCATTATTAGTATTTTTTTTTGTACGTATGTGTATGTATATATGTACATGTGCATTGTATGTGTACAATGGGCAGGTTATCTTGACTTTTCCTTGTAGTTGATCTATGTGCTTTCAGTATAGATGGGTGGTGGGAGGCGTTGGGATAGAGTGGATGGGTAGTTGGACGGGTTAAGATGTTTGTGTTTAAGTTCTTGAAAAATGTCAAACTTAAGACTTGTAACCATTTGTCACATTGTATTAACATGTGTGGTTTGATAAAAAAAACAAAACAAAAAACAAACAAACACTTTTTTTTTTTAAATTGCACTTATTTTTCTGAAGAAATGTCAGGTTGTTCATGTTATTCACACTTTTTAAAGGCTAGTTTGTAGGAATAAACATTTTCATTGAATAATTAAAAACATTTTCACTCTGAATCATACAGAAATTTTGGAGTTGATATTATTTATAGATTATTATCGTATTATTCTCATGGACTGGCCCAATTCAGATTGTATTAGGCTACATATGGCCCTGGTCCAGATTGTTGAACCAACTTTTTAATTTTGCTTGCACATGTCACTAGGCATCTGTTTGCACTACATTATTTGGGTTTTGTCTTGCAGAGTTGGGGGAATATGTGTTATGCTGCTCCTGCTGCTGCTCCTGCTGAAGAAATGAGGACGATTAATTACCAGAAGTTCTATCTCTGAACCCTGATGAGCAGTGAGTCGGATTTACACAAATGCTTTAGCATCATGCCAGAGTATAAAATGGTGGTTGATTCATCGAATGCCATTAAAAAATTTTAACAGTCCAGGTAATTAATTGTAAAACTACATTTGTACAGGAAAATTTGGATGGATGGGGTCAATATTGTTGTAACATCAGTTTAAAATAATGCAAAAAAAAAAAAAAAAAGAGTTTGTAGAGCAGATGATGATGCAGCAGGTGATGGATATTTTTGTTTTGCTTTAGAACAGATGTCATTATGATGGCATTATTTTACTGTTCTGGATGTCAGTAGTTTTATTTAAGAACTTTCTACAATAGTGGTAATACTTATATAAGTATATGTATATATAAGGTTTCCGTGGGGTCTTAAAAAGTCTTGAATTCACAAATCTGCATTTAATACCTTAAAAAAGTCTTTAAAAGGTATCAAATTTGATATGGTAGGTCTTAAGCTATGCTGCTATAAACTTATTCACTGTAATGTGTTTAAATGTGTCGGTTAAATGTCCAAACTGCAAAGAAAGTAACGTTAGTCATCGCAGTTCCACCTGTTCTAACCCAACATTTTATATTGAAATACATATATATTTCAATATAAAATGTTGGGT
>JAQQZY010018495.1:0-12062 GCA_030068375.1 Ostorhinchus rueppellii | reverse complement strand
ATTTTCTGTAGGAATAACAATGAAACTGTTCATTTGAAACAAGTTTTTGATAAACTATGAAGTTATTTATGTTTTCTAGTTTTCATGACAGATGGAAGAATATATTTGTTAAACACTGTATTTAACAGAGAAAACAAATGGACAGCTCTGTCATCAATGCATCTGTTTCAGTTGTTGAGGAGCACAAAGAAATGCCAATATTTGCTAACTTTTAGCTACAGAAACTTTCATGTACTCAGAGGCGATTTGTCACAAAAACGTATTTTCCAGTACACCAGCTGTTGTTCTGTCTTGAAGGTTATAGTCCATTTGTAAAGGGCTCAGATGTGGAGCACGACGAAGCCTCTCTTCAGGCCAAAACCTGCCTGGTCTTGTCGGAGCACCCACACAACACTGGGAACACTCTCACTCTATCACATGTTCGCCTCCACCCTGCCATTTCAACACCAAAATCACAGAGAGCGGATGTCATTCCTACACACTGAGAAAAACCAAAAAAAGAGAGGGAGATTTTCCTGTCACTTTGAAAAACCATATTTGGGTCTGTTCAAACGCTCGCACCTGCAGCCTAGTTCCTACTCATACAAGACAAAGCAGTACACAAACTAATCTATCCACTTTAACATCTGCTCGAATACACGAAGAGAGTCTGAGCCACAGCTTTAATCCCATAAGTGTGTGTTAAACTGAGGGAGGTATTATCTGTAATCTGTGTAGATAAAAAAACCGTGGTCCCACAAATGTATCAACATGTCAAAAATAATAAAGAACGATGACATGTATTCATCACAAAACATTAACTAAAGTGAAATATTTGTGTGGAGGTGTACAAAGAATAAAGGGGAACGGTGTAGGTAAGTGTTGTTAACAAATAGCTGCTCTAAAGCTTTACATTACTCATGCATTTTGGGAGAAATGCTGAATGCAATCCAGATGGCATCTACTCAGAATGCATCCATGTGAGAAACTCATTAAAGACTTTATTTATCCGCCCACTTGTGATGAGCTGGCAATCAGTAGGTTTTAAAGCATCTGCCGCAACATGTCAAAGGAATAAACCTGATGGTGCACCCTCCTCACGGTCGTTTCCCAGACATCATTACATGTGTTACAAGCGCTGACAAGAGCTGACAACACCTTGGACCAGATAAGACTCACTACCGCAGACCCTTATTAAATTAGAGCAAATGAATCGAATGGATGCTCAGAAGAAACAATGAATTAATTAGAAAATAAGATCAGCTTGATATTAAATCATGGATGACTGATAGTGGAAGGAATCGGATCTGCTCTGGTACCTCTGAGGACAATGAAATCAGAATGTCGTATGATTTCCTACGCCACCACATTCTTTTTTCCATGCAAATTAGACCTGGTGATTTTTACTCCATGTTAGAGGCTAATAATGCACTTTTTTATTCTGCATCATTTAGTTAGAAGTTCCAGCTGCTTTTCGGTTTTTCATTTCCATCTTGTCCAGTGAAAATGTATTTTCAAATGCATTAAATTGTTTGTAATGATCCGCAAGAGTCAGTGTTGTTATACGAGTTGAGCTAAAGCTAAATGGACAGTTCAGAGAATCCTGCTGGGTAGAAAAGAAGCTGGTAGAAAATCATCACGAAGGATGAAAACAGGCCTGTTTTTCAGATCTCATGGGAAGTGAATTTCTTAGAGATGCGTGCTAGGGCTGCACAATATATCGCAAATTTTTTACATTTATTTTAATTTATTTTAAAATCTTTATTGTGATAAGAGTGTGCAATATTCATATGTAAAAGCCATGTTATGACATGGCTGATGGAATGATTCACCCAATATATTTTGCAGATGTAAGATAGTGTATGACAGGAAACATCTCCATTTAGTAAATGTGGTAAATCTTAAACCAACTTAGATAACATATTATTGTCATAAAGTGAATTAGTAAAAAGAACACACAGTTGTGGAAAAAATTATTCGACCATCAAACTTCATCAAAAACTAGAAAAGCACGCAGAAAGCACAGACCTCCACCAAGGTAGTGTTTGTACTTTTTTTTTGTACTCTCCTCCACTAGATGGCGCTGTATGACCTCATATATCTCACAATGATAAAGAATCCTTTAAAAAATTTTCTGGATCCAGACGGTGATCCAGATCGCCTCCAAAATTTAATCATCTCTTCCTTGACCCAGAGCGGACATATCCTGAAAATGTAATCAAAATCCATCCATAACTTTTTGAGTTATATTGCTAACAAATTGACAAACAAACAAACAAACACTGGCAAAAACATAACCTCCTTGGCAGAGGTAACAATATTTATACAATCCAGTCCTAACTCCTGTGTGTATCATGTGACTAAAATAGACAGAAAAGAAAACATGGAATGTGTAAAAGCACTGTTTTTATCAGTACAATAATACAGATACTGATGCAAGCATAACTGAAATGACTTTGGTTTTTATCAAGAAAACATGTTAAATGGATCGATATCAGCTCTGAAATTAAGCTACTATGAGCTGTTTTTGTTATTATATTTGTCCAAAGATATGGACCTTTAGTTGGACCAGGCCTTAAAATAAACAAGAAAGTTAAGAAAACAAGGGTGGTCTCATATTTTTTCTCCGACTGTATTTGTGTCGCTGTATGAGCTGTTAATCAGTTTTTCTGGAAACAAACCAGCTTCCTTGTATGAAGTTTCCTTTAACCTGGATTGTCCTTAATATGTCCGATAAATTCCATGGCTCGGATCCAACGGTGCTTAAGGAGTCTTATCGGTCTGTTCGGTCTAAATTACACTCAAGGCCACAACCATCGGAGCTGTACCTTGTTTCACCCTGCGAGTGATAGCCTCGCTGCTGTCGGACACAGAGCCATGACAGGAGTACCCCTGTGAAAGTGTCAGGGTCTTGCTTCATTAGCATTTTTGGAACGCCATGAATGAAAGTGTTTGTTCTGGTCTGTGCGCTCAATAGAAAGGGTCCATTAAGGAGTGTTTTAGGGGTTCCGCTGTGTTGTGTCGGAAGTTTTGGAGCTGGCGTATGGAGTAAAGTGCCAGTGCAAAATAGGAAAAGAAAAAAGAAAAGCACAGAGGGACACGGTGGCCTGGATCAATCAGTATGCTGATGACAGAGTGCTTGACATTCGCCAAACAGGTGGGGCACATAACAAGTGACAACATCTAGGTCAATAAATCAGGAGTGTAAACGTTTCATCGACGAAACTGAGAATGTTGGCAGGTTGTGATTAAACCTGAGAGCGACGTGTCACATATCCACAGTCAGGTATCAGCTGAAGCCTGTTGACTGTGACTCAGATCAGAACATCTGCCTGGGAATGCTTCGAACTAACAATTACACAATAAGCTTCCCGTACACACCAACAGGCAGCGAGGTGAGAGGACAATCTGATCATGGCAGCGTTGCACTAAAACTACAAAAACAACTCTAGAAGGGGATAAAAACACACTTCAAAGTAGATTTACCCTCAGAACCCTCAGCACCAGCAGCACTTTTCATGGGAAGCGCTCAAACTGTTTGTTCCTGGATCCAAATTTACAGTTTTAGGAGTATTATTACTTTTCCATCCAGCATTGAATCAAAACAATTTTAATAAGTCCTCCTGTTTTCCACCACTATCTGATACTACTGAACTGGAACTAATTTAGACTCAAATATATGTTTTATTAGTGCTGTTTATTTAGTTTTTTGTTTTTTTTTTAACTTTATGTACTCTGAGAGCTACTTTGTTTATTTGTTTATTCAAAGTTTTAGTTAAGTTTTAAGGAATTCTGCTCATTAGACCCCTAGTTCAGGGCTTGGCCTTTTGCTAAACTAATATTCTGACGGTTTTGCATCACAAAAATTATATTAATTAACCCTCCGTAGACCTTTCTTACTCACTAAAACTTCGAAATGCAACCTGTTTGCTTCTTGCAACATAAATGTGGACATGTTTTTTCCTTTATATATAACATATTTTTAGTGAAGAAAAGTATTTTAGAATCATATTTTGTCCTCAGTTCATGAAGGATTAAAAAAAAAAACCTCTTGATTAAAGCAGTGATATTTGCTTTTTTTTTTTTTTTTTTTTTTTTTTTTTTAAATGTAAATGCTTTTTCCGTCATGTCCCTGTGGTCTCCATAAACTGTAAATGCTCTGCTTTGGTCTGAATTCTTCATTCATTCAACTCCACAGGTCCATGTTCAACCTTATTTCTGACTATTGACACCACAAACGTGGTTCGGAGTGCTGGCCCTTTAAATGCACATGAGCCACTTCAGGCCCCGCCCCTCCAGATTATTGGCTGTGCTTCTCTGCCCTGTTCAACCAACAACTGAACATTTTAGGTAATGTGCTCAAAGTTTGGACATATTTTCAGTTTTTACTCCACTGCTGCTGATAAACAGTTATGTCGAACTGGAGGCATGTTCATCTGAAGTCTGGACCTAAAATGTGCGAATGACGTGAGGTAACTAGTTATAAAATGTAACAAATTAAGCAGAAATGAAAACAGGTTCTAGAAATCCACTTGAATTTTGCCAAAATGAATCTAAAGACAGTTGATCAGCAGCTGGAGGGTTCACATTCTAACTGTATGAACTATTACTGTCCAAATACACAAAGAAATGAAGCACAGACGAATAAAAGTGGGTTTAGATAAATATGAACCCTTTTAATTCTACATGTCATTGTTTTAAATGTTCTGTCTCTAGTTTTTCTAAAATATTGTTCCTGTTCTGCCCATAAATAATAAGTTTGGGTGACGAGTAACATCTGGTGTCTTCAACTGAAACGCAGGAAAGAAAATTAGCCTTTAACCTTTTGACATTTATCACGATAATTCCAGACAGCAACTAACATGAATATTTATATCATGAAAATATTTCAAGTCAAATGGAATGTGAGGTCCTACAAGCGTTTTTTTTTTTTTTAGTTTTACCATGTTTTTTTGTTGTACAGATGATAGATTTCTGAAATGTTCTTAGTTCTGATAATAAACTCATTGTAGTAGATAATGTGAACTTAAGTCCAATTATGTTCTATTGTCCACATGTACAATATGATTTCTCACTCCTTCGTTGTAACATATCTGTACTGCACTTACAGCTCAAGTCACCTGAAGCATAGTGATTATATCATCTGAGAGTCCTTTATCTATTTTAAAGGAATCACCTCAGACAAGCAGAGAGATGCACACTGATTCTGTAGATGAGAACGGCTGAAAAGGCGGAACAGATGCAGATCATTGGCTGCTGTAGAACCAGCACAGTGTCCAACCAGCTGAAGAATCTTCCATGAGATTACTACGAGCTCTCCGGAGCTGATGGTGCTTATGTGAGGAGAAAAAAAAAAAAAGGAACATGAAAGGCCACGGCAAACCGACAGAACACAGGAGGGGGGTCGCAGAGTTTTGGGGGCAATATCTACGGCACAGGAGAGAGAAATCCATGGGAATTCAGCTCATTAACATGTGAATCAAATTCCAGCAGCAGGAAAACACAGACATTCAGTTCAGTGCCCGTTGTTAGGAACACCAGCCGTAGATGAGCAAAATCATTACACCGAGTGCAAGGGTCAGGCTTAATCCTCCCACGGTGTGCTCTAAAAGTGGAACCACAGATTCCAGACGCCTCAGAATTAGACAAAAATAAAGCAATATACGTAACGACACTGGAGGGATTCTTCGACATCACCTGCTTGTTATAAGGGTGAGACTCTGATGGCTGTGTGAAAGAAGCCTCAAAGCAAAAATGTTGGGTTTTTTTAGGATGAAACTTCTGCACAAGCATCCAGAAACAAGGTAATTAATATCACCTCGTACTGTTTTTACTCATAGTCCCATGAAACAGGACAAGAAGCATCGTCATGTCGTTGATTTATCCTGTAGAGCTTACTTTTAAAAGGTAATATGTTGAAGAAATATCACAAATCTACATCCAAACAGGTCTGAACAGTCTGACCAAAAGATCCTTTGCAACGGAAATGCAATGCACAATCTGAATTATAAGTTTGTTTATTGTTTTTTGTGCTGAAAGAAATGTAAAAAAGTAAAATTGCACAAAAATGTTGACACTGACAGACTGGTCTTTTACAAAAACTGTGAAAAACCTGAACAAATATGAACAACCTGAAATGTTTAAGAGAAGTAAGTGGAATTGTATCAATATTCTGCCTGTTATTAAAGGTTTTGTGTATTTGTAAATCCACTGTGATCTGTAAGTCATGTTGCATATGTATAAATGATCAAACCAAGGTATAATATTGTTAAAATTGCACTTATTTTTCAGGTTTATATTTGTTCATGTTATGTTCAATTACAGTTCATAAATGTGAACATTTTCATAATGGAGTTTTACTTTTTTCACTCAATTTTCTTCAAAAACTTTGGAGTTGACATTTTTTTAAAAAGTTTTTATCCTATTATCTATATTTTACTGGTGTGGTCCATTTCTATCATATTAGGCTGAATGTGGCCCCTGAACTAACATGACTTTGACACCCCTGACCTAAACTGCAGTTGCTTCATTTGCCCTGCTTTATTTCTGTGATGATGATGATGATGATGATGATGATGATGATGATGATGATGATGATGATGATGATGTCTATTCTGACAGAACTCACTTCACTGTATGTCAGGGTTCATAACCTGGACTTAAAGGTGGGGTCTAAGACGTTTTCCTGGAGCATTTTTTTTTTTTTTTTACTATATTGCTAAAACCTCCTCCACACCATGATTGCAAACAATGAATTAAATGCTCTGACACAAAAAATGAAAAGTTTAACTCACCTGTGGGAAAGAATAGAGGGGCAAAATAATAATAATAATAGTAATAAATGAATATATCTGTAAATCAACACCATATTTACGTTTGTCGCCGTGTTTATGGAATGATTTCTTGCAGTGGCGTTCCTGGAGCGATGTACTCCCTGGGCAAAAGCCCCATTTGCCGCCCGGGGGGGTGCTGTCGGACATGCGGCGGAGGAGCGGGGGGGGTCGGATGTGCGGCGGAGGACCCGGGGTGCTGTCGGAGATGCGCCTGAGGAGCGGGGGGGGGGGGTGCTGTCGGACATGTCGGCGATGCCGCCCCCCTATTAAGTGGCGCTAGGGGCAATTGCCCAGGTCGCCCATGCCTTGGAACGCCCCTGATTTCTTGTCATCTCATGATAATAAATAAACAAAGCATCACATTTATGATTTAATGTAAAAACCAACATTATTCACTTCTGTTTTTTTGACATTTGGTAAATATTAGTGAAGTTTTGCACTGATGTCCAATGGAAAAGCGACTACTGACACTGCGTAGAGGTAAACATTTCTGATCTGCATTTCTGAACTTGGAAGAAAAACATGCACCAGGAATTCCATGAGTCAGTAAAAGCCGTAAAACGCGTCTCCTGCCACTGGGCTTTTATCGGGGGCCGCTGTAGTTCAGGTATATCATCATCAGCCTCAAAGCTGTGGAACATGTATGAGCACGGACGCCACGGCTCACTTCGACACAAATTCTTTTCTCTCCTGTTCCACCTCTCTAAAAACGTCTTTGATTGGATGAAACGCATGGATTCTGAATAATCCTATCTGGAATACCATTGTTTATCGATGTTCCGGGACTGAAACAAAACAGGATTTGCAGTGACCCTCAGAAAAATCCGCCTGTGGTGCCTGCACGCAGAGGGGATGTTTACTTCATCGTCTTGGCAAGTGCGTAATGCCGTGGCCGTCAACAGGGCACGGCGCTGTATATGTCATAGCTTATTTCTGAGTTTCTGTCTCAAAGTGAGGGCTTGTCCTGAAAGCAGGGTCCGAACAGTGGGGGCACTGTTCACATGAATGGGTGAAGAGGATTTCCAGCGCCAGCAAACCATGTTCCTCACTTGCCAGGAGGAATGCAGCTTTTTGTCAATTAGGTTTGGAGAAATTTGCCTCAAAGTGCAGCGCAGGGGGTGGACGGGTGCTGAGGAGAGCAGCCCCTCGGAGCCAGATCATCCCCTTCCTCCCAAACTTTTAGTTGTGCCAATTCAGGCAGGGTCCAAAGTTATTTGTGCCCCCTGAGTGAGGCGTTGATTTCAGCAAACAGTTGTCGGCTAAAGCGGTCATGACCTTTGCTCCTGGTTGTTAGGAACTGACTGAGCTGAGAGGCAGAAAGCCAGACTCCATGGTAACGGGAAGACTGGTATCTACGCTGGAAAGAGTTACTCGGAATTTTAAAGACATTTCCACAGGATAGAAAGTCCTTTGACTCTCTCACACCTCCACCCTGCTCTGTGTTTTGTGTTTGTTCAGGTGTTTTTTTTGTCTTAATTCATTCTGTCGACCAATTATTTTCATGTTTGATACATCTATGTAATGCCTAATGTTTTCAAGTCAGCACATGTATCTACAAAATATGTCTACTTTTTTTTTTTTTATTCATTCGTTCACTGAAAAAATCTAAATCTTACAAGAGTTTTTTTTCTCATTTCTTGTCGAAACATCTCATCACACTTAAAATAAGACATAATCACCGAAAGAGTAACTTTTCAGTGAGATTTAAGAACTTATTTTTAGACAATAGAACTTTAAAAGATTGTTTTTGGGTTTGTTTGTTTTTTTGCTTAATTCAAGTAAAAAATCATCTGCCAATGGAACAAGTGAATATGAAAATAAGTTCTTGTATCTCCCTGAAAAGTTACTCTTCAGGTCAGAGGTGTCCGATCCTGGTCCTGGAGGGCCGGTATCCTGCATGTTTTAGGCGTTTCCCTCTCCCAGCACACCTGATGGTCCTTATCAGGCTCCTGCAGAACTTGGTGACAGGCTGATCATTTGAATCAGGTGTGTTGGAAGAGGGATCCATCTAAAACAGGCAGGATACTGGCCCTCCAGGACCAGGATCGGACACCCCTGCTTTAGGTGATTATGTCTTATTTTAAGTGTGATGAGATGTTTTGACTAGAAATGAAAAAAAAACACTTGGTAAGATTTAGATTTTGACAGTGTTTATTTGTTATTTTCTATTTTCTGTTGGCTCAGATATTATTTTTGTCTGTCACAGATTTGTTACTGCTTCTACTTAATTGATTTTTAACTGCACAGCTCTTCTTTTTTCTGTTGTTGCCTTTGGATTGGTTTGGACATGAGGGTTATATGATATAAAAGGTTTCACTGTATGTACACACTGTACGTACTGTTACACTGCTTAAATAAAAAAAGCTAAATAAAAAAAAAAATGAAGAAAGAAGCTCTTTTGACCGGTGAAAGTTTTCTAATAACCAGTCTTTCCACAAATATTTAATAACGCAGACCAGACAAAAAGGCTTCATCATTTTCCCGTCGGTAGCCCTTCTGTTGACTGCGGTGAGTTCATGTGTCAGTGACTCCCGTAAAAAAAAAAAAAAATTCACAAGCATTCCTGATGCAGACTGGCCGTCCTAAAGGGGAGCAGTAAATTCCCTCAGTAAATACACACATCACTGCTCAGCCAGTCGAGTTTCTCTTTCATGGTCATCTTCTCATCGTTTCAAACCAAGCATCATTAAATTATTACGATAGACGCCGTTGAAGAATTCCTACATGTCCATTTATGGTGCAGATGCAGGGTGTTGAATCACACACGGATACTCCCAGCAGGAAAAAGCACGGGGCGAGAAACTGCAAATCCAGCTGCCAGTTTTTTATCAAACATAGCTTTTTCCTCACTTAGATCTTCTAATTCAGTGTGTCAAACTCATTTAGTTCAGGTGCCGAAAATTAACTAAATCTGATCTAAAGTGGGCCGGACCAGTGAGATCATGACATAATATATAAATAATGTCAACTCTGAAATTTTCTCGATGTTTTAGAGAAAAAAAGTAAAATTAAACCATGAAAATGTTTACGTCAACAAACTATACTTTCAAACAATCTGAAATATGTGAACAAACTGAAAAATAAGTGTAATTTTATCAATATTATGCTTCACTTTATCATTTCCACATGTTCATTATAATTTACAGAAACAGTGGATCTACAAATATACAAAACATTTAGTAACAGGAAGAATATTGTTAAATTGCACTTTTCTGAAGTTATTTCAGGTTCTTCATATTTGTTCAGATTCATTTTTTTTTTGTGATACTTTATTGTAGTATCAATACCTGAAAATATTTACATTTACAAAGAAAAAAATTGGAGTTGTGAGTATTTATAGGTTATTATGATAGTATTTGACTGATCTGACCCACTTGAGATAGAACTGATCTGAGTGTGGAACCTGAACTAAAATGATTCATATCTTAAAAACTATTTTTGCATTTCAAAAATTCATCCCAAGGGCCAGATTGGACCCCTTAGCAGGCCAGATTGGGCCCCCGGGCCGCATGTTTGACACCTGTGTTGTAATTGATTTGTTTTGTTTCAGCTGCTGCTTGTAGATGATGGTTGACGGCGTAGTATGCCTGATTTTAATTTCTGCAGAACTTAATTTAGCGTCTTAAAAACGACTCCCTTCCTGAAATCTATCCCACAGTCTCAAGAGTGAATTCATAATCACTCAGAGTGCTTAATTTATTCATGTATGCAGTGTTCGTAGATTATCTGCTTAAACAGCTAATCCACATGAATGCATTCTGAGACGATTGATATGTAAAATGTATGACCGCAGCGCTGTCTCGGAAAATAAACACAACATTTTTCTGATGTTTCTTCCCTTGTCTTCACCATCTGCATAAAAGCTCACAAAATTTTCTGTCTGTCAGATCATTTCTTGAATCATTTGCTATAATCGATGTTGCACAACAGCAACAATTGAGTCTTTCAGTGTGTCATTCATGTTTTACAGCTTTTATATTTCACAGTAACAACAAGACTTTCATTACTTTTTATTGAGTAACCAAATCTCAGTTTACTTTTATCAATTGATGTTTTGTTTATGGCATTAAACATTGTGATTTGATGTTTAATCAGCTTTTTGGGAAAGATACTGCCCCTAAGAAACTTCCTTTTTTGCAATATTTTCTCATGAACACAATCCCCAGCTAGATCTGCTCCTTCCACTCTAAGAATTTGAGAACAACTGAACGGTACTTTACAAGTCACAGACAATTTCCCCTCCATATTCTGCTGTATCCTTTTACCTGGAGCTCTGGCGGTGTGCAGTGGCTGCTCATTGATGCCGTAGTGTTGTTGACTGTAACTGACTGGCACAGTTTTACTCTTCCCTCTGTGTAAGTGATAAAGTGGTTGGGAAATGCACCCCCTGCCTGGTAAGACTCTTACACTGCACTAGCTGATCCTAATGGATAACAATGAGCCGCTCAGATGCTGACAGCAGCTAAATAAACTCTATTCAGTCACGACATCTTTCACAATAATTCCAAACTATTAATTGCATCATATAAAAGCTGGATCTGGCATAAATATGTTCTCTGTTACATGCTAATGCTATAATAATCTATTTACTCAATGAAATCAGAGCAACGAAGAAATGTAAAACTTTTTTGACAGGCTCTAATTATACAGTTACAGGTTTCTGAGAGGCAATTACTGCTGGTGTTTATCCTGGAGGTACAGCAGATAGGCGGAGATGACATGTCTGGCATGTGCTAACACATGCCGGATTTACCTGTCCCAGGTAGAAGCTGTGTACAGTATCAACTGTTATTGACTGAGAGACTTTGACATGTACGGTGCGTAACACATGGTGAATGGACTGCACTTCTACATGTTGATGGTGCCCAAAGTGCTTCACAAAGCCTCACATTCACACACACTCAAACACCAGTGGGCGGCTGCTGCCCTACTGGGAGCAATTCAGGGTTCAAGGCAACATGTGGACAGTCAGAGCCAGGATTCGAACCGCCAACCCTTTGGTCATTGGACGACCCACCTGTTCTACCAACTGAACCACAGCCACCCATGTATCAAATGTATTCTTCCACCTGTCATGAAAAACAGAAAACATAAATAATGTCATAGTTTATTAAAAACTTGTTTTAAATGAACAGTTTCATTGTTATTCCTACAGAAAATGACCAGCTGGAAAAACAAAATAGTCCTTGTTGACAAATAATCCCCATAAATGTCCATATTTAGTGTGTCCACCTTTGGTGCAGGTAACAG
>JAQQZY010018478.1:0-12063 GCA_030068375.1 Ostorhinchus rueppellii | reverse complement strand
GAAGCGGAGGTACAGAGAGGGCTAAGGCAGGGTCGGAGGTCCAAATAACAAGCAAGGGTAAACAGGGCACAGGCAGATCTCATGGGTCAAAGGCAAAACAGGTCAGTACACAATAGAACAAACAAGACTAGGAAATATGCTGGGCCATGATCGACAAGAGAAGAACAACAAACTGGCACCAGAGTGAAGACAAGACAGGGTTTAAATACACAGACAGGTGATCAGGAGATAGAGGACAGCTGTGAAACTATGGACAGGTGCAAGTGGTTACTGGGGCAGAGAACAGGATGTCAAGACAGAGGAAAACCCAAGAAACAAAGCCCAACAAAATAAAACAGGAAGTGAACCAAAAACAGGGAGAAACACGTTACCATCTGAGACCAGACCTGACAAACACTTGTGATTTGTGACAGTGGCGAGGAAAAAAAAACTTCTTTTTAACATGCAAAATCCTCAAGCAGACCCTGACTTCTAGAGAATGGTTGTCTGCCTTGACAAATGTTCAATAGTGAAACATAGATAAGAACATTCCTATCAGTTCTTTGACAAAGGCACCTGGGAAGCATTGTCATACCCTAACACTAACCCAGCATGTTGACTGCAGGCCTCCTGTATTACAGAGCAGCACTGTCTACCAGCATCTATTAGATATTCATCATACACAGGCAGAAAAACTATCTATTGGGAGCCACAAGCAGATGTACAAATGGCTTTAATTACATGAGAAAAGTCATTGTTATCACCTTCCCCTCAGTCTGCATCTCTTAAGAAAATAACCCTCAATTTATTTTGCAGGGCTCTGAGGCATCTTCCTCAGAGCAAAGGAGACAGCTGATAAAGATGATGGCTGAGGGAGAACGATCTATCCTTTCTATTCTCCTTCTCACCCTCCCTCCCTGAAACCTGCCTCTGATGTGGAAAAGGCTTGTCTAGACAGAAACTGTACCTCTGTGCTTATGGACAAAAACTGGTACATTCAAAAACTCGTCTTGAGGATCATTAGTGGTCTAAATGTAATAAAAGAGAGACATTTAAGGTTTTGACATCCAGTGTTTTTACAGAACCTAAAGTATTATAAGGATACTAGGCTGATACAGGCCCTATATTTCCTAACTTATTAATATTATTTCTTAACTTTATAATGAACTAACATAGTGACTCTCCCGATGTATTGCAATGGGTATGGCATGTCTATGTAAATCTTTGTTTGTCCATGTTATCTTCATCCTTAGGTTGTTTCACATCACAGAATTGATGAAGTCTTTTGGACAGAGCAAAAAATAGTCCTGCTCATGTTATTCAGATTGTCCAGTTTAAGAGTGGGCAGTCCATAATCATCATACATTTGTTTTTCCAAATATTTGTATATTTTATATATGACCACCTTTCATTTTTCTGGACAGGGTGATGTCTGTGGTTTTTATATTAGATGTTTTGACTGACACAATGGAGACTCAGACTGACTCTGCTGTCATGAGAATTGTTTCATGCTCATCTCTCTGACTGCAAAGGGGAGACAGTTACATTGGGATCCACTGCCAAGCCATTTTCCAGTTTGTGATGTAGACTGAGCAAAGCTGTAGGTACAGGAGTGTCTGTGTGAGTGTCAAAAAGAGATTCATAAAAAAATAGTCTATACCATAGAAAGATACATAAAAAGTGGAGAGGAAAGGATGAGATGGTGAGTAAAGAATGAGTGTTTGAGCAGACATGGATTGAAGTGTATTTATGGTTGTAAGAAGACAAGAAGCAGCGTGTATAACTGGGTCTGTGCATATTGTCCAACCGATGAACAAATCAATGCTGATCAAAACAAGAGACAATAAGACAGAGACAAAAGAGGGCAGAGTCAGGAAAATATAATTATTCTTTCTGTATCCACTTATGTTTGAAAGGCAGAATGAGTAATGACACAGTAAATGTCACAACATTTATTTCGCATCCAGAGTTGCATTTGACCTCACCCCCATCCCCACTCCACAAAGACCCCGTACTGATGATGGGACACTGCATAAAGTATTTTCCACTACATCCCAAAGATTCTCAGTGGGATTTAGGTCTGGACTCTAGATCTGGTGGCCAATCCATGTGTAAAACTTGTGTTATACTCCCTGAATCAGTTTTTCACAAGCTCAAGGAACCCATTGAATCTTTGCATTGTCCAGTCTTCAAGAGAAGCTACTTACCACATAAGGAATGGTTAAATAACTTGTTTCCAACTGAAATATATCAATCACAGCAGGAATTATACAATTATCTTAATATTAATCTCAGTTAAATCCACATGGGAACTTTTTCTTTCCCAGGCAGTGCATCTGCCTAGGTATTACAATAGTACTGAGTGGACATTCCCTGAACAGAAACAAAGTTGCCACCTGGATTTAACTGAGCAAATAGGTACAAGCCTCCTGTTGGATGGGCAATTATAGTTCAGCTGGCAGCAAGTTAGTTAACCCTTACTGATGCAATGAATAACTTCTCATTTCTTAAAGAACCATGTGAAAAGTCAGATCCCATCGTCATGGAAAATGTGTCAATCTGTTTAAGAAGGGTCAAATCATTATCATGCATCAAGCGAGAAAATATCTAAGGCAGAGGTATCAAACATCCGGCCTGGGGGCCAAATCCAGCCCACCAAAGGGTCCAGTTTGGCCCTTGTGATGACTGTGAAATGCTAAAATTAAACTAAAACATTAACAATCTTTCTAGTTCAGGGGCCATATACAGACCAATTCAATTTCAACTGGGTCAAATTGGTAAAATACTACCATAATATCCAATAAATACTCGCAACTCTGTAGACATTTTCACATATTTAGAGTAAAACAAAGTATAATAATTTTGCAAAATGTGAATCATCTGAAAAAATATGAACAACCTGAAATGTCTTAAAAGAGCCATTTTTACAATATTATCATCTGTTATGGAATGTTTTTTGTATTTGTAGATCTACTGTGATCTGTAAGTTATAATGTACCTGTGTAAACTGATAAACTGAAGCATAATATTGTTAAAATTACATTTATTTTTTCAGTTTGTCCATATTATTGACATTATTTTAAAACATTATTTGTAGATGCAAACATTTTCATAACATAATTTTACTTTTTCACTCTAAAACATAGAGAAAAGTTTGGAATTACTGTATCAATAGCTTTATATTATTATTTCACTGGTCTGGCCGACTTCAGATCAAATTTGGCTGAATGTGGCCCCTGAACTAAAATGAGTTTGGCACCCCTGATCTAAGGCAATTGCAAAAACCAGTAAAATTGGGTTAAGAACTGTGCAACATATTATTAAAAACAGGAAGGATAATGGGAAAACCATTGTCTTTGAGGAAGAAATGTGGTAGGAAAACAAAACTTGATTGATCATGACTGCCAATTACTTGATTATTTGGTGAAATAAAATCAAGGGAAAACAACAGTGGGTTGTTTCATAGTGAAAGTAAGAGTGTTTCCACATCCACAATGTGAAGGGAACTCATGGGATTGGGACTGAACAGCTGTATAGCCTTAAGAAAAACATTAATCAGTGAGGCTAAAAAAAGAGAAAAAGATACAACAAGCTAGTTTAGAATAAGACATAAAGGCTAGCAATGGACTTCTAATGTGAACATAAAATAAAGTGTTGACAGAACAGCTAAAATGAGAAAAACACAAAAATAAAAACTAAATGAAATAGCACAGACAAATTTCTGGTTTCCAGTGTGCAAACTCACAAACTTTAACATTCCACCATAATGTCCCCAACCACCTCATACTAAGGTTTTTACTAATTATCAAGGTTTGTGGGCCCACACAAATGTCCATAAATGCTTTTAGGAGATGAACTCAGGCAGAATAGTAATTTCTGATGCGACTTCACCTACTTTCAAGGTGCATGAAAGAGAGAAAAAGGCTAAAAATGCCTAAATTCCATCATGTGAAGTGTACTAAACATTCTGAACTCTATAAAAGCAGAATCCATGTATTCTTGCTTTACACAGTCCAGTCTCTTCTGAGATTGTAGACTGTATGAAATCCCTTGTCACAGCCTGTCACTCAGTCCAGATGTTATGCTTGCTCACTATATATTAAAGATTTATGTCCATAGGGGCGTCAGGGCTGGGGGGCTACCATATCATGTGGATGATGGCTCTTTTGTTTTGGGTAGCATCCCAGAAGACAAGCCGAGCAGGGGTAGGACAGCGGGTCACAGGAATCCAAAATATGTTGCACTGCACAAAGGCCATCTATTTGGTGGTCCTGCACTGAATGAGCTGACGTTTTGGTGAAGAATAAGAGAGAAAGCCTCAGTCTCATTTAGTTACCATCAGTGGTTGCTTGAATATCATACAAGCTGTTTGCTGGTACGCAGGCGATTGCCAAACGATGGCCTCTGATGTCAGATCCATCTGACAGAGGTGACACCGCAGTTGATGGCTGTGCTGACATGAAGCCAATAGACAAAGAGGTGGGTGCATTGGTTTTAAGGTTGGTAGATGAGTGATGTTTTCTGAGCTCATTATGTGGAGACTGCTGGTCAAAACTGCTGTTCATCCTTAGTTAATGACAGTAGAGACAATGTCAGTCTGAGTATTCTATAAGACACAAAGTGACAGCAGAGAAGAGAGTCAAGCAGAGTACTGCAGAGAAGGGAGAACAGGTCTTCAGGACTTCATTGGGGTTTATATATTACACGTCTTGTAAAAAAAATCTAATTGGATGATGGCTAGTGAGCAGAACTTTTCACACTTAAGGGATACTCTGTTTTAACATGGTATTAAATATATTTAATTTTGATTAAGGCTTGTTATAAAACTATCAAAACTTTTCTATCTGTAATGGTGCAGAGTTGAACCCAAATGCAAGATTAGAGACAGAGATAAAAGTTAAAGGTTTTTACTGAAAGTCTTGTGTGAAATACACAGTTCAAATAATCAGAGTCACAATCAATAATAATCTTCGTCACCAAATTGGTACACATAGTCTCTTAGGTTCTGAACCCACAGTCCAAGATAAGTCCCGCGAAGGATTAGGGGCACGCAGGTCCGAAGGTTCAGTCCGTTCCGGGGTCCGTAACCGAATGGAGGCAAGCTGAAGACTTGGTTCTGGGACGAGCAGCGGGTCGGGTTCTGGGGCTGAGGCAGACTGGGGGCTTGATCCAGGGGTGGAAGGCGGGTTGGGTTCCGGGGATGAGGCAGGCAGAAGACTTGGTCCAGTGTCAAAGGGCAGGTCAGGTTCTGGGGCTGAGGCAGACTGAAGGCTTGGTCGAGAGACAGAAGACAGGTCAAACCAGAGGTGTACAGGATTTCCAGGGAGCAGACAGATCTCTTAGTCAGACAGATACAGGTCAGAAGTAGGAGGCAACAGACAGAAACACATCATATGCCAAAGACCCGACCTGACCCGACCCAACCCCAACCCCAACCCCAACCCCAACCCCAACCCCAACCCCAACCCCAACCCCAACCCCAACCCCAACCCCAAAGAATTGCTGGTATGTCGTGCTGGGCATCTAACAAATTGGTGAAAAGTGAGAGACAGAGCAGGGTATATAAAGGGAGGAGAATATGAGAAGCAGGGGTGAACACAGGTGAACAGAGTCAAGTAATTAGGTCAAGGAGCAGGTGAGCTGAGTTGGGTAATTAGGTAAAAGTTCAGGCAGAGAAGGAGAAGACAGCATAAAGAGAATCAAAGAAAAAAAAAAGACCACCAAGAGAATAGAGATATGACACTATCACTGCCATGTCTTGGGTTACAGGTTCCTTGATTATACTTTGTGTTGCCTGCACTTAAACTGATAACAATTAGTCTTTAAGAGTTGAAATCTGGTATGCACCTGATTTTAAAACTATTCAAAAAGCCATGTATTAGTCAGCTACAACAATATCTCAGAACTGTTTATTTAGCTTATTTATTTTGGATTTACACACTGCAGTTACTATATCTCTCTATGCAAGTACCACATGTATCAGGTCATCAGAGGTGAGAAGTAACGTGGTATAAGTACTTGGTTATTGTACTTAAGTAGATTTTTGAGGTATCTCTACTTTACCTGAGTATTTATTTTAGTGGTAACTTTTTACTTTTACTCCCTACATTTTTGCATAAATATTTGTACTTCATACTCATTACGTTCTCAGATTAGGCTCATTACTTTTCCAAACTAAACGGATATGACCGTACATAAAATATGTCACTTCAGAGGGGGAAAACCAGTGTTGCAGAGAGAAGGGAGCACAGGCTGTACACAGGGTCAGTATCAGAGTCCTGCACAGATCCACTTTTTCCAAACTTTCCTGCCCATACTCACAAAGCTGGGTACCGGAACCTGACCCATGATTAAATACATTGTCTACACAGTAACTCACTTTAAAGGGCTTTATTTTTGGCTAAAATTCACACCATCAATAAATCTCTAATATGTGCTGCTCAATGACATCTTTGGCCAGATATAAACAGAGGTGAAGCCCACATCAAAATAAAACAAAGTGATTGTAGATCAACCACAGTGAAATTAGATGATCATCATCATTAAATGTCCTAAAAATTATTTTTTTATCCATGAATCTTGTTTTATTTTTTGTCTTCCTTGCCCACTACCTGCCTACATTTTATTTAATTTTACTAGTGAAAATTCTAATCATTTGTTTTTCACTCGTTATGGGTTACCTGTCAGTTACCTGATGCGGTGCAGGATTCTAGTCAGTACCATTCAGTGTACAATTAGAAAAAAGAAACCTTTATCATTTTTGCCTGTTTTATATGCAGTTTTACTTTTTGCTTTTGTGCTTTTTTACAATTGAGTAGTTGTTTTTGTTTTTTACTTTTCCTTAAGGAAAGGAGTTGAATTAGTACCTCTACTTTTACAAGACAATTTTTTCACAAAAGTAGCTGTACTTCTAATTAAGTACAGAACGTGAGTACTTCTGCCACCTCTGCACGCCATTTTGCTTTGACACTTGAATGGCTCGGCTCAAAGCAAGACAATACGTTTAAGAGTAGGGGCTTTGAATGTTGGGACTACAAAAGCAAAAGCTACAGTTGGCATGATGCAGAGGAGCAAGATAGATGTACTGTGTGTTCAGGAGACCAGGTAAAAGGACAGCAAGGCTAGAAGCTTAGGAGTGGGGTTCAATTTTCTCTACCATGATGTAGATTGGAAGAGAAATGGAGTAGGAGTTATCTTGAAGGAGGAGTTTCTGAGGAATGTTCTGGAGGTGAAAAGAGTGTCAGATAGAATGATGAGCCTAAAGCTCAAAATTGAAGGTGTGATACTCAATGTTGTTGGTGGTTATGCCCCATAGGTAGGATGTGAGTTAGAAGAGAAGAAGAACTTTTGGAGGGAGTTAGATGAAATGATGGCAGGCAACAGAGGTGATGAGGAAGTGATGGGCAGATTTGGTATCCAGGACAGAAACGCAGAACCACAGATGGATTGGCTGTTGGTGTTTGAAGCAGCAGCCGGGGCTTCTTGTTGTTCTTCATGGATCTGTCCTTTTGTTGTTGTTCCTCAACGGAGGTTGATTTCTGCTCTTGGTCTTGGCCCAAACTGAATGACAAAAACAAAGGAATCAGTTGAATCAATCAGCATAATTAAGCGTCACACAAGCCAATCTATTCAAGAATCAACGCTGCACTGTATATCAATGAACGATTGATGCACTCTGTGTAAATCCTAATTACCTTACTATTAAGGTTTTAGCATAGTACCTCAGCCAGTACAATAGCAAGGAGACTGTTGACAATAATTGCATTTGATGGAATATGGAGCCTACAAATGTCATCAGATTGGATTCTTGTTGAGATTTAAAATTTTTTGTTTGTATGTTTTCTTGAAATGCACCTTCCAAACATGTAAGCACTTAATTGTTTTTGGGTTTTTAAAAATATTTTTTTAAATGACTTGTCCAGTGTAAAGTAAGAAAGCCTGATACCATTTTCCAGTCACTCGAGCGACACTGAGCATCACAAGAGATGCTGCTCAACAATATCAGCCAACATGGCTGAAGACCATTTATTATGACCACAGTGCTCCACATAGATACATCAATTGCCCTCAGATCTTTGTAGAGAGTTGCTACACACCTCTAGTATCTCACACAACATGTCTGCTCCCTTACTGACCCCATCTACATCAGAACCTTTCACTTCCATTTAAAGTATCTCAATTGTAAGGCAACAGTGGACATAGTATGTGTTGTTAATATATTAACATCCACCAATTCACGAGTGGACATTAAAGGTTAGTGTTTCATGACAAGAAATGAATTTATGTAAAAAAGGAACCCTCCCTTCTCATATTCTTTTTGCCTTTGTAATCATTGTTTCTTGAATTTAAACTTCCTCCTGACTTTTGATAGAAACTGTTTAGAGATGAGGGTTTGGATCACAGATGTAGGACCCAATGGACTATTAGTACCAGCTGTCATCTGTCCATCGCCCATCCATAAACATTTTTTTTCAAGAATTCAAAATTATCACGGTTATCATTATTATCACATTATTATTGTTATTATAGTGCTCAAAATGTTCAAAATTTATAGACTTATGCACAAACTGAAATAATTTAACCAAGTGTTATTTTGAAAAAAAACAACAACAACAACAACAAAAGAAACAAAATAACATGCATAATATACTTTCTATTGGCAGAAACATTAAAAAAAATTAACACCAAACATACAAATGTGTATTAGAGATGGCACCTTATGGCCACAACAGATTAGTGCACTTTGTGCAAATTGTAGATAAAAACCAAGAATACTTTTCTTTGCATTCAGCACTCAAGACTAGATCTTGTCTTACAAATTTAAGAACTGGGAAAGACATTTTAGTGCCAGCAATGGAGGCTATAGGTGTAAGAAAACTAGGTCACACATTCTTTTCACTGCTCAGTGCCAAGGACTTCCTTCTTCATCGGTGAGTTACCTGAATTACGCAGGTGTTTTCAGGAAGATCACACAGAGGGGAATGAGGAAGAGAACATCAAAGGAGATTTCTCTAAGACTGCAAGGGAAGCTCAACTTCCCCTAAAAGGTCAAAAATTAAATGGTCAAATATGTATGGATGAGTTAACATTTCATTGACTACAAAAGCGTTAGAACATGTTCATCTCGAAGACAACTTTGTGCAGAATCAACTACTCACAAATCAACTGATATTGTTAACTTCTCATACTTTCCCATGGCACTCAGCAACTTAGCCATTTGTGCCCTCTAGTGTGGCATTTGTGCCCTCTACTGTGATATGAACCAGAGCATTTGCCCCTAGAAGCCAAGTATCCATGTACTTCAATGGGACAGTTTTTTTCATTGCCTTGAAACTCAATGGTTATAGGATAAATGCCCGGCCCCCGGACGCCCAGCATCTCTGGGGGTGAATGGAGCTGTGAGTGGGCTTCATCTGGCCTGGATGCTGGGTGCATCATGCAGAAGTATGATGACTGGAGGATCAGTCGAAAGACTGAATCCAGTTTTGATTGACAGGTATTTTGAGATATACTGTACACCGTCACTTGACTACTCAGATTTTCAGTCCCATTGTGGATTTTGCAAGTGAAGTCAGAACTAAGACAAACTGCAACCCATTTTTTTGGGCATTTTCTCCGTGAAATTACTTGGTCAATTCTTACACTGGAAATAAAACACACTCATCATATTTTCTTGTTTCAGTTTAACATAATTGCTATAATTCCTTGTTTGAGTTTAATATCGTTTTATTTAGATGGTTCAATCAGTCGTACTGTTGGCTAGGTCAGTGTGAACTACCTAGCTAGCGTCATAGGGTCACAGAGCATTTTCTTGAAAAGGGAGGCAGAATTTACGTCTAAATAATTTGACAAATTTTATGATGTAAGCTAACATTGAGCTTCCCCTCTTTGGGCCTATTATTTCAATAGGTTTTTAATCATTGGCAGGGTTGTTCACCCCACAAATGAAATTCATTCAGTAGAAGTAAGGATGTAAAAACCAGAAGGGGGGGGGGGGGGTTGATTCCTCCCCAACAAATTGCACCACAAACTGCTTTTCTGATGTGGCAGAGGAGATGAAAAATGGTTTGAACTCTGAATCAAATCATGTTAGTTCTGTAGTTAACAGTTGCTGTCTGTTTTTCAGTCATGTTTTGTCTTTAGTTCATGAAAGCCGCTGTGCACTGACATAAATTAAGACTTCATTTAAATTCTACTGAACTGGACAGAACAGACAAAGGATAAACAAATAAAATTAAGAAAATATGACATAAGACAATGTGGAAACACCTCATAAAAGCTTTGTTTTATATCAAGTAAATATGTGAAGGTCCTGTTCAGCAGATATCGTGGGTGCTAATTAGCTAAGATGCGAACATTCACAATCAAACTTCCTTATTTTCTCATTTAGTACTTGTGAGTTTTACTTATCAGCGCCATCCTCTTCCTCTAAACTGGATCTTCACATGTGAAGTTGGTACTCCATTTTTGCATTTCCCTCTATTTACACAAAAATACCTTAATTTTTGGTGTGCATGCCCATCATTATCATGTAAATGACACAAACACAGTCTCCATTTTCAAAAATCCCCAGCTACATTGGGGGAAAACTCTCGAGAGCGCTGTTTGTGCCTGCATTAGCGCCTGGAGTGCTGCTGCTTCTCCAGGAAATGAAAAGTGTGATAATTGAATATGGTTTTAATGATAATTAGAATTTGAAATAATAACCATCAGGAATTTTACCACAGTTTATCTTTACATCCCTAGTTGTGGAACATCTTTGAGTAAAGTCAACCAAATTTTGTAAAAGATTTGGAAAATACTGATTTTTTTTTTCGTGTTGGTGTGTTATGAATTTTTGAAATTTTAAAAATCCCCATTGGTTTATAATGGGAAAAGATTCAAAGTGATATAACTTAAAAAGAGTTGAAGATATTGATATAATTACTATTGGCCATAGATAGGGAGTCACCTATGGGCTTTCATTTGGTGCCATGACCTTTGACCTTGAGTTTCCTTGAAAGGTCAAACAAAGGCCAATTATTGTCTTTATTGAACTACTGGACCGTTGGTCCAAATGTTTGGGTTTTTTTATTTGTTTGTTTGCTTGTTAGGGGGCTGAGCTGGCAGTGCACTGCAAAGCACTGTACTGCGCTGCAGTACCCTATTGTAATTGTTCCGATTTTTATTGTTTTTCTCCAGTAATACTGATACTGCAGCCTAAACCGTGCATGGCACAGCAGTGGTATTTGAGGGTTTGGCCAAAACCCGTGTCATTAACTCAAACACCAAAATTCACATATGTCCACCAGTAGGTGGTGCTACAGTCAAGGCAACCGCATTTTGGCCGATAACTCCCAAACTGTACACCGCATTTCAAAAAAACTTGGATAAACACATTCCCTGGATAGAGTGGAGTCACCTGGACAAGTCCACTCCAATTTGCACATGGCTTTTTTTCAAGCAAAATCTGAAAAACCTACTTTTGCAAACTACGCCTGGGGTTTTAAGTCTATTAGCTCAAAACTTTGCGCATACAATTTCCAGATAGGTCTGACTAAAAGTTGTGAAAATCGTTTATATAAGTATAAAACTCAATTTTTAATAATTAAATACATTTTTGATGGTTGGTAATCACATACCGAAAGGCTTCATATTTTTGTCACACTACAAGGTATCAACACCAAACTTAAGCCACATGTTTCTGACGCCAACCAGACAATCTGTAATAAATTTCACTCAATTTTGCCAATAGGGGGTACTGTAAATCTTGAAAGTTTATATCTCTGAAACCGCTTGACTGATTTGTACAAAATTTGGAAGTTATCAAGAATAAAAATCCCCTGAGACCTTGTGTTGAAGGTGGGTGTGTCTGGTCAATGTGGGTGTGGCTTATATCACAATAAAAAAAATTCTGACAGCTTAACCCTTGAGCTGAGAACAGTGAAATTCACAAGGATCCTATAGAATAGAACATAGATCTGACATTAAAAAAATGACAGAGGTACTCCACCTGGTGGCGCTATAGTGGATGAATTTGTGTTTTTTGCCTGTAACTTCCACATTTGAAGTGATAAATTCATAAACTCTTGATGGCTGCATTCC
>JAQQZY010018454.1:0-12064 GCA_030068375.1 Ostorhinchus rueppellii | reverse complement strand
GTGTGTGTGTGTGTGTGTGTGTGTGTGTGTGTGTGTGTGTGTGTGTGTGTGTGTGTGTGTGTGTGTGTGTCTACTTTGTCTTACATTCATTTACTCCTAAAACAGACACACACTCTTTTTGACACACACACACACACCCTCGTTGTGGGCTCCGGCTCTCCCAATTAAGCGGAGGAGTGTTGTGGAGCATCGGTGTCGGGGGATTCTGCTTTCTTCTCCTCTGTCAGGTCCCATCACAAAGGCTCCTCATTAGTGTCAACCTCAGCTGTGCCACCACTTTCTCCTTCCCTCTTCTTCTCTCCCTCTCCCCAATCTCTTTGACTTTTCCCTCTTTCTCTCTCCACATCTCCATCTCTCTGTCTTCCCCCTATTTGACTTATTCACATCGCATTTACTGCTGAATACCTTTCCAAAAGACGCTGCTGATCACCATGTTGTCACTTGTGTGCAGTGTCCGGTGTCTTTCTGTCTGCCCCTCAGTCTAACTCAGGTGGATTTCCTCTCCTATACTTCGATAATCCTACACAGCAGCCTCGCATTCACTTGGTAAGAACAGTTTGTCACGCCGACAACAAACAGATGTGTCTTTGCAACACTTTAATGACAATGAGCAAGAAAACATTACAGCAAAAGAAGAGGATTCAAAGTTAGTCTGATCATTACACCACAAGAAAGGATGGGAGGAAAGTTGATTTGTGACTCCACATGCACTATCATAGACATATAATGATGTTAATGATCAACACGCAGTGAACACGGCAGCGGCAATAACATGTAAACAAGGCAACATGGGAGTTGGCGTGGAAGCACAGAGTTCAGAGATCACTAGATGCACGCAGAGGACGAGATGTGGAGAAAAGGCAGCAAGATAAAACAGTTGATTGTTGTTTGTTTGTTGCTGCCGTTTTTCCCCTGAGCAACAGTTCCTTCTACCCCTTTACCCCCCACTGTTACCCATTCTCCCATGCCTTCATTCCCTTGCAACCTCTTTCCCTCCCTGTAGTCCGTCTCTGACTTTCTCCCTTTGTATGCGCCTCTCATTTTATTCTGTAATTAAGAAATTGAGCTTTGATTTCAAGGAAGGGTTATAGGTGCCATATTGGGATACAGTGTAAGATCCTCCTCTCACCAAGTTCTTCTCCCCAAGTCCCAAGTCCCATTCTGAACCTCCCAACACACGCATTTATCTCCTTCTCTATGTCTCTCTTGCGCTCCCTCACTCTCTCTCTGCACAATTTGGTATCAAAGACATGATAATTAGGCTGAACAGAAGTTCATCTGGCTTCTATTATTTCTCTTTAATTAATAGTGTATAATAATGACATAGAGTTACTCCAATGCACTTTGTGACTCGCTGTGTGTCTGGGTGTAAGGGAAGGAGGAAACTCATGCTTCTGTATGTGCATGAATATCTCTAAGAGCACACATAACTTTAAAACAAACCCTGAGACGCCGCGCAGATAAAAGACACCAAGTGTCAAAAGCTTGCAAACTTTTCTGTCTTCTCCTCTCCTCTCCTCTGCTCTCCTCTCCTCTCCTCTCCTCTCCTCTCCTCTTCTCTCCTCTCCTCTCCTCTCCTCTCCTCTCCAGTTCAACATTCGTCTCTTCCCAGTATTTGTGAAGACCTAATGAGGACATTTCTGTCACGCTCCTCAATCACACACACAGCTGCCAACCCCAGCCGGCTCCAAGACCCAGGAATCTGAAACTTCACTTTTTTTTTCCCCCAGATGAAAAACAACAAATAAATAAATAAACAAATAAAAGCACATTTAATGTAGCGCAATGATGTGAAGAAGAAGAGGAAGGGGGAGTATAAGAGGAAAGACTTAAAAGGAGACACAGTGGGAACAGAGCAGGGCTGAATTCACTAATCTCCGAGGAGGCATAAAGTGAACATGCCAACCACCTTCGGCTGCAAGGAAAAATTCCATTGGTTTGGTGATAAATAGGATTTAAGTTAGGGTGACAGCTCTTCTGTATGTCTGTGTGCATGTGTGCTTGAATGTAAGTGTGTGTTTGTGTGTTTTTGTGTGCATAAGCACATTCGACTGATACGCAGCAATGGGCATCCTTCCAGCTAGCCCCGGATGCTTTGCTCTGCGCTCGTTGTGACTTATCTCTCAGAAACAAAGATGGATGTGTCAGTGCGCTTATTAAAACATGCTTTTAGCCCTGGCCGCCACTCTTCAGGAGGAAATCGCTTTCTGGCGGAGATTGACAGAACAGAAAAGAGAAAACAACATCCTCATTTAGGCCCAACATCTCGGACATGATTGCTCGCTTTAAGCCTGGTGTTCCTATTGAGGTTTTTTAATTGTTGTTTGCTTCTTTTGCTCATAGCTCCATATTCACCAGCCAGGCAGCCATGGTCTGAATCTTTAATTACCTTCTATACTTGTCCCCTTATTTCAAACAATTGCGTGATTAAATGGGCGCTCCGCGGTGCGTATATGCTGTTTCCTTCCTGCGTCCTCAAAAACAGCACAGTTAAGTCAACAATTTTTTGTTGGCTGGCTTGTTTGTTAAATTGTTGAGCATTTTCTTTAACCCACAGTGCACAAACCCACAAAGGCTCCACTTGTACGGTGGCAGAATGGCAGCCTGAGCGCAGTTTTTGAACGCACCCCGCTCAGATTCAATCCAGCTTCCCCTCTATCACATTATCGTACAGACATGATGGTGTCAGCTTACAGAGGAAATGAAAAGATTGTTGTTGACAAATCAACGCTGACAAGAGTGGCTGAAGAGATCCCTCCAGCTTCACACAGGATTAGCGGTGTGCCATCTTAAAGACAAACACAGTGGCCCATGTGTTGCTATTTCCATCAGAGATGAGAACAAAGGCAGAGGAAGGCTTGTCTTAAGTCTTGGCTGGATGATGGGCTTTCTTCATTCAGTATTAGCAGATTAGACGTGTTTTATAAGCCAATCACTCTGGATAATGTGGTAGGATGTGTAAATTCAGGAAAAACGGTGGGGCAAAAACAAGAGGGCTCGGTTCACTTATAGATTTATAATTAAAGGCAGAGAACAATATAGAAATGTTGTCATCTTTACAATAACGTAGCTCCGTCTTGTGCAGGTGCTTTGAAGAAACTGTCATTTGCACTGAAGTTTACTGTACGTTTGATCTTAAACTGGTACTTTATTCATGAATCCACACGGCTAAACTGCCATTTGTGCACATATAGTTGTCATTTCCGTTAGTTCTAAGCATTTTGTGTGCATCTGCTATGTTCCACAAAGAAACAAAGAATCTTGTTTTCGACCGAAGTATCTTCCGTGCTGTGTGGCAGCAGCTGCCCGCTAGCCATGATAAAGCCACACTTTCAGTCATGCAACAGTAATTCTTTGTTTTCTGTCTGCCTGTTTCCTGATGTCCCTCTGATGTCTTGCCAGAGTAATCGAGGTAATCTCTGGAAGGAGACGAGAGGAAAGGAGAAGCGATGAGGAGTGTGGAGAAGTAGGGAGAGAAGGCCTGCCAACACAACAGATCATTGCTTACATAATGGCAGCTAAAACTCCTGAGATTCACCTGTGTCTCACATGGACGACTGAGGCCTTCCAGTTAGTACTCAGGTTTTGGTGTCTAATTAAATGCAAAGCCCTCATACTATACATAAGTATCTTCTGCAAGTAGTTGGTAACACCCTACACATCATCTGAAAAGGAAAATGGTATTTTTCGTTTCATCAGATTTTCTGCCCATCTGATGTTCTTTGGTTTTCCCGACATGAAACGGGAGAAACATCTCCACTATTCTGCTGTGACACAACCATCAGCATAAAAATAATTGATGTCTCTCTCAAAATGTTATGTCTGGAATATAAAACTATGGCAAAAGCATGGAAAACACACCAGCACTTTCACTGTCAGCCTGCATCAGGTGCTAATCTGCCTTTTAGGTGTTATTATTACTGGTTTCTGACCAAGTGATTATTAACTCATAAAGACCTAAACATCCACTGTCAACCTAAACCATCTACTGGTGTTAACTGTTTAATAACTTCTGACCCACTAATTCTATACATGTAAATAATTGGTGTAAAATGCAGTTTGTCATCTTTTCATGGTCATCAGATATGACCCATCTGGATGTTCAGAGGCTCTGTATTGAACATGGAAACATCGTCAACTTCTACAACATTGATTCATTCGTAAATCCCCTGGAATTTGATCAATGACAGCGGATGGAGACATAGGGTTTATGTTCAATTAATGATCGATTTTGCTTTGAAGGTCACTTTTTATTCAGTTTTCTCTGTTTTTGATAGAATAACCCTCAACTTTAATAAGATTCTTTGTGACCATCTACATGCTCACTGAATTAAATATAAGGAAATGCATGATTTTCACTGGGAAAAAAAACACAAAATAGTGAGGATGGTATTATAATGAATAGTGATAAATCACATTAGAAAGGTTAAATATGGAGAAAAAAAATCATTTGGAAGCTACTCAAAAGTAGCACTGAGTCTTTTATGGGTTAAAGGGACAAGCTATGACAATAAACTTCGCAATGATTTGAAATAAGGTAAGGTAAAATAATCTAAGATAAAATAATTTAATCTAATCTAAAACAAGATAAGACAAGATAAGATAAGATAAGATAAGATAAGATAAGATAAGATAAGATAAGATAAGATAAGATATACTTTATTGTCCCCAGGGGGCAAAATCATTGTGGGCTCATATAGAGGTTGAGCCACAGAGATAAATAAACCCTAGAGGAGGCACTGTCAGTGGTTTCCTCAAGCTGAAACATCCAACTGTGGCAGCCATCTTGGTACAGGAAGCTAAGCCCCACCCCCTTATGAAAATCTACACATGGCAGTGGTATTTCATGGTTAAAGCTAAAAAACTGGACTACCCATAGTCTTACAACTGTACGTTTTTATAGAAAAAATAAAATATAGAAACAAGCAACAAATAAGTAAATATATTTAAGCATAAATATTATTAATTGAGGGAAACATCATAACGTAATCACAAAAGAAATAAAAGAAATAAAGAAATATGGGCATTCCATGCACAATACAGACCTAAATGAATAAAAAAAAAAAAGGAAAAAAAATTGAGCAGTAAGCATATTTATATTGCATGTAGATTCTATCATTTTACTAATTACACAATTAATTGCTTAATAGCATAATGATCAAATATTTGGAAAAGGTGAAAACTGTTAATCAAACTGCAATCATACAGGTTTATAAATACAAAAAAAAAAACAATGGCTTGTTTTGTAAATACGAAATTATCAGAATATAAAATACTAGTATATACTCTAGCATTTATCCAGACACTTTCCATAATAGCTATATGATCAAATGGTGATGCTATGACCTATTGATTTGTTTAGCAATGTCCTTAGCAAGTTTCTCTTTGTAAGCTTAGTTTCTAGTGACAGTTGTTTCTTTTCTATATTATGTAGTACTGATAACCTTTTCTGGACCAAGATGGCGGCAAGACGCTGCTGCGACAAAAGCCCCGACGCCCACTCTAGTGTTTATTTATCTCTGTGGGTTGAGCACGAGAGGAAACAGATGTCTGAAAACATTGCCCACTAGAGGGCAATGATCTGACAATAGTAACATCATGAGTGTGTTCAGTATCTGTTTTGCCAGATATTTTACTGCCACTCTATCACACAGGCCTTGGTAGAAACTGAAGGAATACTTGAACCATGAATACGCTTTAATTCGCCTTTCTCTTTTCTCCGTCAACCGCAAAAGGACTAAAATGCAAAACTATGAATTACTTTCTTGTTGATGACCTTCTGGTATTAAATTCACTCCATATTTCCATCTAACATGAATTTATGGAAAAATACCACTTTGTATAAGCAATGACAAATGAAATAGATGTATTCTTTAAAGCTTCAGCATGCAAAATTACTTGTGTCATTGGCCAAAATAACAATTCCACAATAACCTTTAAGCATCTGAGAGGAGACTTCAGCAGCTCTTTGATCTCAGTAAACAGAGGAAGAATGATGGAGGTTACAAGTTCAATGTGCATATTTTGGATATCTAGTGGTGACAGAAAAAAACAACTGAAAACTGCCCCAAACTGTAATACCTGAAACATACTAGTGCAACATGTCAGGGTTCATGGTAGGACTCCGCTCCCTGTGTAGACATGAATAGGTCATTCAAAGATATTGATAACACTACACTATATTTGTGTGTGATTATACAAGACTGAGATGAATATGATGTTCCACTTTTGCAATTAGATCCCCCTGAACTGTACACACTGGACCTTTAAGAATGTGACTGATGGTTTTAATTACTGAATGCTGTTGAGACTCAGTCATATGTGACTGTACTGCTCTACTCTAGTTCAATACAGACCATGACATTTTGGATTCAGCTTTCCATTGTGGCATGAAACAACATCATGCCAAGTGTTTTTATATTTAGTCTTTTGATTTGGACAGAGGGAGGAGAGACCCATCTCATGAAGCTTTAAAGGAAATGTTTTCACTGTGGCTAAAATCTCCAACTAACTCACAGACAAACATCTTAGAAGACCCATACCCATGACCACTCATAACTACATGTTAGTTTTGTCATCCTCAAAATATGGCTCTGAGTTCAGAGGTGTAGCTGTGGTGGGTGCATCCTGCCCATGTTAGAAATGCCTCTGTCTGCTTGCTGCCATGTCCAGGGGGGACAGCCTGTACAAGCCAGTCCTGGCCTGTCCCGTGCCCTCATGTGCCACCCTGCCTAGTCGTGTGGACATCTGCCATTCTGACTGGTGTCAGCGCCCGTTGCCTCTGTTTGGCTAACGGCTTTTGACATCCTTGCACCCCTGGGCGCCGCACTGCGCTGAGTGGTGGGCATCTCGTTTGTGTAGCACATCTAAAAACCAGCAGACACATTGACCTATTCTTTTGGCTTTAGCATCAATGTCAGACTGTGGCCCGCCGCTTGCTCACTCCAAACACCTCCAGATAGACCCAGATGCCAGATAACCTCTTCACTAGGAAACATCAAAGAGACAAATAAGCGTGCTGGCAAACCTGCCTATCAGGGGAGCTGTGGAGTTAACCCTTTCGGTGGAGCACCACTGGGACAACTTCAAACACTTAATGATGCCAGGGGCAGGAACAGCTAGTGATTACCACAGCAACTGCCTACAGTGGTTGCTATAGAGACAGCTTGGGATCCAAAGAAAGCCTAAGCATGCAACTCTGGCCTGTTCCTAGCTGGTCTGGCTCTCTTGTACCACATATAAACTTCTGTAGAAGTGCTATCAGCAAAAGTTTCTTTAAAACTTTGAGGCAGTGGAAAATATTGTGGGATGCATATGCACATCAGCACATCAGGCTCCTACAGGCCTGCATTATATGACTCTACTGTTGACCAATAACAGTATGGATCCTCTGTGTACCATAGATTGTAGACATATTATTATATAAGTGTTAGCTTGGGGGCAGCTCTCTCTCCTCTCTGTCTGCCCGTCCTGCTCTCACGCTCACCCTAAGTGCACATTTTGTATCAAACGACATAGCATGCTTCTATTTTTGGGCTTGCTGCTATAAAGACACGGTTTTAATGCCTCTGCCATCCCTTAGTGTAAACACACATAAAACTAAGAAAACATGCTGAAAATTGCACAGGTCATCCAGCACAGCTCATGTCTTGCACAAAAATATGGCGCAGTCAAGAGATTGAAAAGAGCGCTGGGTCACTGAATATTCCCTCTAACTTCAGGACTATCAAGCCCTGGCCTGTTGCCTCTATATTAGATCACTGTATACACATTATAAGAGAAAGGGGGCCAAGGTGTATTTGTATGAGTCCCAGGTATGGCAAGCTATGATTACCTATGGTGGGATAATTCTCAGCTTCATAAAGACAGTGGGTGCGTAGCAACGTCCAGAGACATGTGAGTGTGTGTACATGAGCTTTTTGTGAGTGTGTAGGCAGGCATGTATGCATCCGTGTGTGTGTGTGTGTGTGTGTGTGTGTGTGTGTGTGTGTGTGTGTGTATAAACTATGAGGGCATCACCGCACCAAAAGATCCATTTAGAGGTAATATGGTCTCTCTTACTAAAGGTGAGAAAGAGAGAAGGAACCAAAAGAGTGTGAGGAGAGAGATGAGAGAACATGTGGACATAAAAGCCTCTGGGCCTTTAAGAGATTACTGCCTTATTGCTTTGAGACTATCCAATCTGACATCAGCTGTGCAGCACTAAGACCAGCTGACCACACACACACATGCAGACACACACAGACAGACACAGCAATAAAGAGAGCAACAAACAAGTCACTGAAAATAGGCATAAAGTAATGACGCACAAAGTGATGGCTAATCACAAACAGAGGCGATATCAGACAATTCTCAGTGAAAATGCATTTTTTTATTGTGTATAATGCATGCATGTCATTTTTGTTGATGTGTGCTTGAGTTGCATTATAAGCTCAAAGGAATATGACAGAAATAAAGACAGAGAAAAAAGAAAGAGAAAGTGACAGGTGGTGACAAGCAGGGGGTTCAGGCAGGTGGGTGGTGAAAAGGTCTTTCCTCTGACCACTGCAGAGTTCGGAAACCTCCATTCAAGACTGGAGGGTAGGGGGCCAGCGTGGGAGAAAAACAGAGGAAAACCCACAAAGAAACTCTGCAGAGGGACCCAAAGACTGATTTCAGAAGAAAGTGAAAGATTGCGGAGGTGGCAAAGGAGGGAAAAAACGGAAGCAGAAAGGACAAGAGGCACAGGAAGCGGGCGTGGAGAATGAGCTGAAGAAACAGGGAGGCAGAGAGGTAGTCCCGTCCATCGCCCCCTCAGCCCAGCGACAGTGTCAGGAGGAGAGAGGAGAGCCTAGCTGCCGATAGCCACCCACAGAGCAACAGTAACCAGGGGAGCCCTGCTTCTGCCTGACTGCCTCCCACTCCACATCCAATAACAGCCAGTACCTTTCCTCCCACCACACTGCTACTTACAGGCTCTACTTATTACCTCACCCACACACACATCACACTCTGTATCACTCCACACACAGGCAGACGGCTGATTAGTCAATAATGGTGGGACCAAATTCTGGAAGAAATGGTGTGAACACTGTCATGTGACAGGATGTGCCCCATGCCTCTACAGGGTTTCCTCGGTTATTTGACAGAGTAGGTGTCATGTTGACATGCTAATTTTGTTTCATGTTTTTGTGATGCAGGAAGGATGACGATGCAGATCTGTTCAGCACCTTGGACAGCTTCATAGAGGAGCAGCCACATGCTGGTTAGATTGTGACAAATAAGATTAAAGGAGATCTGATTCTGAATCTAACTCTGATTAAATATTTGCAAACAAAAGAGCTTCTCTGGGTGGGTGTACATTAGATTACGTAAACTGGAAGTGGACAAAAATATCTCATCTGACAATACTGCCCACTGAAATGCAACACGAGTCAAGCAGCCCTTCCTCTCCCAGTTTATGCTTTAGATTGTAGCAGCGAAACAAGAACCAATTTGATGAGGACGTGGTTTTAATGTTCTGTTGCTGGATTTTAATTGATTACCTCAGCCAGGGAAGTTATGTTGTCTTTATCAGCTGTTTGTCTGCTTTTCTGGTGCAGGATTAAACAAAAACTACCACTTAACTTGGCAATACATTGACACATGTGCAAAGAAAAACCCACTGAGAGCCCATTTTTGGGAGCAGATCCTGGAAGTCGCCTAAAACTTTTCTAGCATTGCACACAAAGTACGACATATAGACAAAACTAATGGTCTATCTACATGTCACACCTACAGGAGTGTTCGTGACATCCCATTCTAAATCCATAGGCATTAATATGGAGTTGGTGCTCCCTTGCCCTCTTCTGGGAGGGCTTTCTCTAAGACTTTGGAGTGCATTATGGGAATGTTTCCCGTTCATCCAGAAGAGCTTTTTTGAGCTGAGACACTGATGTTGAACACAAACACCTTGCTCACAATCTTCAGTTCATCCCTGGGGTGTTCAGTGGGATTGAGGTCAGATACTTGTGACACAGTCATAGTGAAACAGGATAGGGCCTTTACCAAAGTCTCCCCACAAAATTGGAGACAGACAATTATTCAAAATGTCTCAGTAAGCTTAAGTATTAAGATTTCCTCTCATGGTGGTTGATTTTTAATCCCCGAGTGAAACAGACAAATTCAAAGATTAATCCTTAAAGATCTACTTTTGTGGTGACTCCCAAATGAATTTTCCTTTACACTGAACCTTTCCTAAGTGATTTATCACCATTTATTTATTACAGTATTATGCTCTGCATTTTGCATTTTGAAGTAAAAAGCAGGTATTTTCCTCCATTCAATTCACTGATTATGTAGATGTTCATAAAAGCTCAGAGTAAAGTTGAAGGTTATTTTATCAAGATAGAATAAACTGAAGCAAAAGTGACTTTTCAAGTGAAATACATCATAAACTGAATATAAATACAAGCATCTACCACCACTATTACTTGTCAGACTACATGAGTTTTACTGGTAGGTCAATGTTGTAGAAAATGGTGATATTTTCACATTCACTATGGAGCTTTTGAACATCTAAATGGATCATATCTGATGTCAGTGAAAAGCTAAGAAACTGCAATTAACCTGAATTATTTAAATGCTTTGATATGATTAGTGGCAAAAATGTTATTTAACATTTTAGATCAGGAAATGCTTTTGGTCTTGTTTTTCTTTTGCCCAGTCAGTGTATGGAGCATAACTAGCGTCCAAGTTACTCCCGGCATACATTTCTATTTTTTGTATATATATTTTTGTTTTTTACCATTCCAAAGTTCCAAGAATTATTTTTTACATGTATTTTTTTTTTAACTGGCTGATGTATTCAAAGGATGGGCAACAACACTGTTAATACTATTGACAGTGGAGCATTGAAACAACCTGCATCTGTTTTTCAAGGCCCAAGGTTACAACCTGCAAACAAATCTACACTTCTTTGTTCAGTCAAAGAGCTTTAGTTTGTTGCACACATTATCAAAGAGAAGGCCCATTACATCAAATGGATTACTGGATAAGACTTAGCTATCACCCTCTTCTTACAAAGATGAGTGGAAAGGGCCTGTATTGGGTTTAAATAACCTTGGAACAGTGTAACCACAGGGATGTCAATGTGCTTTTATTTATCTGTTTATGTCTCCTCTGGTGTGCTGTTTTAAACAGTACCTCACTAAATCTGAACCTCGCACCCATCGGCTTTGTGTTGTAATACTTTGTGAAAAGGCAACACAACCCGTGCCGTGTCCCTGTCTAGGTTTGGATTGAAAAAATACAACAGTGAGGTGAAGTGAAGGGGTAAGACGATAAAAGTGATATAGATTTACACAAAGGTTGCAGTGAAAGGGAAAGAATGGGAAAGGGTTTCAACAGCGAAATCCAGGGATTTATCCGTTTGCAGAGTGTGAACATAACCCCGGAAAGCATTACAACACACACAGAAGTAGAGAGGGAGACACAGAGATGCACAGAGAGGTATCCAGAAACACTGAGTGGGTGGAGGTTAGCCCTTGGGCTTTCCCCAGAAACCAGCAGCCTCATTACAAAAGCAAACACACACACACACACACACACACACACAAACACACACGCAGATGTACAAAGGGCTTTCCCCATGCAGTAACAGCTGTGAGGCCTGAGATCACAGTGAGATATCAGAGCAAACAACAACACCTAGGTGGCAGATATCATGTAAAACATCTATTCACTGGCCTTACCACTCTAAACACATAGTGTTTTATAATACTGTGCACTCTAAACAATGCATTTAGTGAGCTGTTAGCTGCTTTACATTTTATGGTCCACAGGTCGTACAGTATGGAAGGTGCTACTTCGAGGTTGCGACTTTTCAGGAGTTTTTCTTGTTTGTGTGGCTGCTTCAAACAAATAAGAAGGCAGGATTACATGGAAGGAAAACCCATTAACGTCAGATTATTGATGTAATATTTATAAAGCCATATCAAGAGGGTCGTGTTTCATTATTCAAGGCAGCAGTTGTAGTGTGTGTGTGTGTGTGTGTGTGTGTGTGTGTGTGTGTGTGTGTGTGTGTGTGTGTGTGTGTGTGTGTGTG
>JAQQZY010018388.1:0-12068 GCA_030068375.1 Ostorhinchus rueppellii | reverse complement strand
AACATGCAAACTCCACACAGAAAGGTCCCAAGGATCGCCTGGGAATCGAACCCAGGTCCTTCTTGTTGTGAGGCACGTGTGCTAACCACTGCACCACCGTGTCGCATTGTATGCTACAATACAATATGTGACAAAATACAATGCAATAAATAAAATACAATACAATGGGATAAAATGTTATAAGATATGGTGCATTAAAAAAACTACAGTAAGATGCAATTAAATTTGATGAGATATGATACAATAAAATATAATACAATAAAATGTGGTAAGATATGATACAATATGATAAAATTCAATAATATCTTTGAAGGGGCATTTTAAGTCACAATTGCGATGATTTTTTCATTTATTTTTGCGAGATGACACAAAAAGTCATGCCATAAACATGGCAACCAATGTAAATATGGTGTTGATTTACAGATATATTTGTTATTATTATGTATTATCCCTCTATTCTGTACTAAATAAAAAAAATATTCAGTTTCCTGGTGTGTCCTCATATGTTTCTGTTAAAACTCTTCTTTTTTGCTTGTTGTAACATTCGTCCATGTCCAGATTTTTTTATTCACATGACTATTTGCAGAAAAAGGTGTTTCCATTGGAGTTTTGCATAACATACCAATTTCGCAGCGCTCGAAAAACCACCTCTTGCCATGAAAAAATGTGTTTGGGCAAAATTGTCGTTTTTCCATTAGGTAGATTTTTAAGCACAAGTTATTTTTGCGATATTTGAGGATCAGTGGAAAAGTGACTACCATCTGTAAATCTGTTGTCGTAGCGCGCGGGGGGGTTGTGAACGTACTGTAACAACTGGAGATATAGGGGTGTGTTTCATAAGTGCCGTAACAACTGCAACAGGCGTGAAAATGAAAGTGAAACTTAACACTTCAATTGTCCAACTCTCGGCTCCTATGCCATTCTTACACAAAATTTTCACAACTTCTAACCTATGTCCACTGGGCCCCATGAATTTATGATGTTCACTCCCACCCCCACCCTTCACAGCACCACAACATATGGCACGCCAAATACCATAAGAACTAGCATGACATGCAACGCAATTTAATGAGATCCGTGTCCTTGTTTTGACCCCTGTATGTTTATGTTGGTTGCCTTGTTTTTTTTCGTCATTAGTCACATTGCTTCATGTTTTTTTTCGGTGGTTTACACAATGATGTAAATCGCTCTCACATGTATCACGCAGACCCGTCCTTGCGTTTAACTGTGAAATCCTGATTAACGGCAGCGAAAGCCTCCTTTATGCTTCAGCTGTGACTTCCGAGCAGTTAAACAAGTCATTGCTTTCATTTGTCTCATGGCCGTGACCGTGAGTCCCACAGGAGCGTACGCTACGTTTAGGCTGCTCTGTATTCACTTAAACCACTCAGTGTTGTGCTGACCTGCAGTGTCAGCCTGATAAGATGTTCCGGAAGGTTTGGTTATAGCTTAAAGTGGATCACAATGAAGGAGCGGGAGCCAACTTGGCCTCGATTAATCCTCCATTTCTGCCGGCACCGGTTCTCCCCTGTGTTCTATTTCTGGTGCTCTCTAGGGTTCTCACATCTTCAAGAGTCTCTTAATTATCTGAAGAGGAAAGCTGTGTTATGCTGTGTTTAAAGCGGTAGAGATGGAGGAGACGCAAAGGGTTCAGGAAGATTCTGGACACATCTTTTACGCAATATGGACAAAAGTATTGGGACACGTTGAATTCACTATATCTCACTATTTTCTCATGCCATTCATGCTGCTACTGTATATATGTATATATTATTTTTATTTTTATTACTATTTTATTACTGTTACTTTTTACTATTTATTATTATTCTATTTTGTTTTGCACAAAGTGAGAAGCGCTCAAATTTTGTTGTACAATGTACAAGGACAATAAAGGCAATTCTATTCTAATTCAGGTGTTTGTTTTCTAATGGCTCTGGGATACAAAACAATAATGACAAATATAGTTTTATGTTGGGATAAATATCATTGTATTGGTCAGTTATGTTCAAATTGTTATCTAAACATCATGTTTTTATCTCAAATCATCATGAGTAGGACAGCTTACAGATGTCTCAATATTTTTGTCCATATACTTTATAAACATCAATATTTCCTGAAAGTTAAATGGGAGATTTTTCTTCCTTTCAGCAACTTGGCAGAAGAAAACTAATGAACCAACAGACTGAAAACACTGATCACAGTGACATTACATGGACAAAAGTATTGGGACATGTTGAATTCAGGTATTTTTCTAATAGGGGTCTGAGATACAAAAGAATAATGGTAAATGTTATAGTTTTATATTGGATTAAATATCATTGCATTGTTTAGTTTGGTTTAAATTGTTATCTTGTCTTTTTTTAAATGCCTGGTTTTTCCTTAATTTCTCAAGTTTGAGCCATGATTATGATTTTAAATGTTCTACCTCTAAATTTATTAAATATTTTTCATGCTTTGACTGTAAATATACATTTTCTACCACAGCAAACCATCTACTTTTTCATATCTCACTTAGGAAGAACTTTAAAGGAGTGATATTTTGCTTTTTTAAATGGAATTATTTATTTTCAAACACGTCCCTGTGGTCTCCATAAACTGTAAATGCTCTGCTTGGCTCTGAATTCTTCATTCATTCAACTCCACAGGTCCATCTTCAACCCTATTTCTGAGTAATGACACCAGAAAGGTGGTTTGGAGCACCGGCCCTTTAAATACACATGAGCCACTTCAGACCACGCCCCCTCCTGGTGGTTGGCTGTGCTGCTCTGTCCTGTTCAACCAACAACTGAACATTTTAAGTAATCGGCTTGAAGTTGGACATATTTTCAGTTTTTACGACAACCACTGCTGCTGATAAACAATCATGAAACTGGACAAGTGTTCATCTGAAGTCTGGACCTTATATGTGCAAATGTTGTAACATAACTATTTATAAAATGTAACAAAGCAGGAATTAAAACAGGTTGTAGAAATCCACTTAATTTTTGCCAGAATGAATATAAAGAGAGTTCAGCAGCAGCTGGAGGGTTCAAATTCAAACTGTCTGAACTATTAGGGTCAAAATACACAAATAAATGAAGCACAGACTAAGAAAAGTGGGTTTAGATAAATATGAGCCCTTTAAGAAATATTGGTGTTTGAAATTATATGGACAGAATACTGGGACACGTGTACATCTGTAACATGTCCTGTTCATGATGATTTGAGATAAAAACATAGAACCAAGTAGATGGTTAGTTGTGGTAAAAAATTATTCTTTACAGTCAGAACATGAAAAATATTTTAGGAATTTAGAGGAAGAACATTTAAAATCATCATCATGGATAAAAAAACAAAAACAAAAAAACAAACAAAAATAAAGAAACAAAATCTGTGTCAATGGAAATGAAGTAAAAACCATCCCTGAGGCATTTTGGAAGCAACAATTAAAAAAAAAAAAAAAAGACACAAACTATGCAATGCAACAATATTTATCTCAATAGAAAATTATATTATAATATTTCTCATCATTGTTTTGTGCCTCAGACCCCTGTTAGAAAAGAAACCCCTGAATTCAGCATTTCTCAATACTTTTGTCCATATGGCCTGATGTTTTATGATTCAAAGATTCATTTACTTCATTATTGTACATGACATTAAAGGTCCAGTGTTTACAATGTATAGGAACATAAGCAGATCTGTGTGTGTAGCGTATAATCACCTGAAAATCTCCCGTTATCTGCCGCGTTGCATCATTTTCTACACTTTAGAACAGGCTGCGGCTTGTTTGTCTATGGCAGGTGCTTTTTTAGACGCATCACCAACCACATTTACATACACAACATATTATTTATTTCCCTCTTATTGTAAAAAAAAAAAAAAAAAAGAGCAAAGTTTTTCACAGGTGGCAGATGTTCCATGGTGCAAACACCCCCCTCCCCTTCATTCCTTCAAACGCTTTTTTGAAAAAGGGACAGTTTTTTGATGTTCCTCCACACAAATCTGTCGATATCCTCTGTCATCATGTTTTACAGTAGGTGTGCTTCTCTTTTGAGATTTCTTTGGATCTATCTTCACCAGACTGAGTCTTTGGCTGATTTTTTTTTTCATTAACTTTGCAGCATTTTTTGCATTTCCGTCACATGAAAGCAGAACCACCAGGTACCATTAGACACTGTTTCTAGTAGGAGTGTTTTCAAGGTTCTAAATAGGGCTGTATGATATCGGCAAAACTTGTGATATGTGATATGGATGTACAGTGGGCTGGAAAATTACAATTCACTATGCATCCAAGTTACGCCGGGGTTCCACCGGATGCGTGTCCGGTCCGTCTCTGCTCTGTTATCCGACGTGCGTCAACTCTCACTGGATTCTTCTGTGGTACAAAGCATTGCGGCTCCGCCTTGGAGCGGAACAACGAGCTCTCGCGATTTAATGTATAATCGCGTGATATGCAGACAGGGTTTTGTACCTTCAAAATAAAAAGCTCCTCATCCATCGTGAAGTGGGGTGAAGACTGAACTTTTGACTTCAGGTCTGGCTCCGCCCTTTACGTTTCCCAGGTAGTACTTTTCCATTGTTGACACGGTTTTTTTCATTTTGAAAAATCTACGGAAGATTTATTTTGTGTTTGTGCTGAACTTCCTGTCCCACACGATCCGCTGTGTGCGGAATTGCTGCGCCATGGTCCGTCTTCCGGCAAAAATAGAAGCCCTGCATATCTGCTCCGTCTGCTGGAGGCCGGCACTTCGTTACACTTCAGTGTAATTTTTATATTTCACTAATTCATCTCGTGGGCCAGATTGGACCCTTGGGGGGCCGGCTTTGAGCCTCAGGCCGCATGTTTGACACCCCTGATATAAACAAAATATTTTTTTTGGCTGCAAATCTATTCTATTTGAATGAACAATAAAAAGGCAAATGCCTCTGCATACCATGTAGAAGCAGACATGCTGACTGAATCTTTCCTTTCCTTTCCTTTCCTTTCCTTTCCTTTCCTTTCCTTTCCTTTCTTGTCCTGTCCTGTGTATAAGTGGGTGAATACTGAACATAAGGTCACGTGTGGATGCAGATGAATGATATCACAGTTATTTCAGGTGGTTCAATGAGTGACACAGACGCTAAAGGACTGAAAAGAGCATTTTAATCTGAGACAAATCAGATGAAAAGTGCTATTGTAATGCATTTAAAAGCTTCCCACTGTGTTCCTGGTTTATATACAAAGTGTTCTAGTGGTACTCTGAAAAGCAATTAACACACACACACACACACACAGACTGGACATCTATCAACATATCGGAGCTTGTGTATAAAGTATTCCCTCGGTGCACTCCTGATTCTTTTGTGCTGTTTCATCTCCGCTGTGGATGCTAGGTGGGATCCCAGACTCTGCTGCGGGTTCGTCCTGTTGAGACTCAGCCTCTGCACAGATGGCTCCATGCATGCCCTATAAAACGGTGTCGCACGCAACACTGTGCTCTAGTTTGTTTTTTTTTTACACACTCAGCACTAATCCAAACTTTGTTGACCACGAAGTGAGACCCTTTTGTTCTTTTCACCCCCCCTCACCTGAGACTGAGGTGCCCTCTATCAGGAAACGGGCCCAGATGGAGCTTTTTTTAAGGTGTTTTTTTTTTTTTTTGCCTCCCTGCTGCTTTATTCGGCCTCACCTTTACTGTCTGTACACCATCTTTACATTTCCTTTGGGTCATTTTACACCTGATAGTCTGAACCAGTGCTCGTGATATTTTTCACCGTCATCACATTCCATCCAGTTGGTTTCACATTACTATTTTGCAGCATCATCTGTGTGGGCTGTGTCTTCCTTTACCTGACACTGGAGATAAAACGTTTTACAAGCTCTCAGTATCTGCAGAACTTGTCTCTGATGGAAGCATATAGACCAGGGGTGTTAAACGAACCGGCCTGACAGAGGGTCCAGTCCAGCCTGTGAGCATGTACCGCAGTACTGCAAAACAACTGACTTTCAGAATTCTACTGTTATTGGTTGGAGAGAGCAGAGCCCGATTATAGCATTATGTGCAGAGGTGGACACAGTGAGCCTCAGCCCCAGCTGCACAGTGGAGCTCAGTGTACAGCCCTTCTACGTCCAACTCCCCTTTACAATATTACCATTCATGTCTACATTAGTAAAAGCTCCTCTGTTGTCACCATGGTTATTATTGACTTACTACTTCTTCTCCTTCTCTTTCTCCTTCTACTTCTTCTTCTACTTCTTCTCTTTCTTCTTCTTCTACTTCTTCTCCTTGTTCTTCTTCAAAAACTTTACTCTTCTTCATGGTATTTGTCCAGTATGCTAATTAAAAGCAGTGACCTCTGGTGGATTGATTGAGAAAAGCTAATTCCAACGTACAGAAGGCATGGAAGACAGTGACGCATGACAATGTTAGAAACTCAAAAACCTATTTACATACTTAAAGGAACATAAATATGCCTTAAGGCTCTCCATCAGCTCGCAGTATTGTTCCGGTGCACAGTTGGGCTCCATCTGAACAAACCATTAAGATTGACATGGATAACCTGTACCGTCGCAGCCCTAATATCTCTCCAATCCAGTAACTTGACTTCTTTGGCAGAAGTTCAGGGTTCTATATTCTAAACACTCTAAACACACATAATTTTTAGACCATTTTTAACATCATAAAGTAGAAATACTGCATATAGGCCCTTTTAAATGCCAACACTGAGCAGAGCCTGTTCATAAAACCCAGCTGATCCCTCATTAATAATGACCCATCTGCTCCACTAAAAACTCAAACAGTGGCACTCGTTACATTGCCAGGGTTTTTTTTTTTTTCCACTTGTGCTGATTAACCAGCAGAGGACAGACGTTTCAGCAGGTCTCATCTAAGTATAAAAATACAGTAGGTGGTTGAAAATATCCCAGTGATGAAACCTGGGCTTTAGCCTGGCTACTGACTAAGGTCATGTTCCCAGTACTGGATGGGACTCTGTGTTGGGAATGTTCATCCTCTAATTTTGTAAAACATACACACAAACTGGTACGAAATCTGATACTGGTCCCCCTACTTTAATATATACCTCACGTATTTACTCTTTCTCTAACTTTATTTTGCCTTTATTTTTGTTTTAGCTACTTTTATTTGTATTTTTAAAGTAGGTTTTATACATGATGTACAGAACAGAAGGCACTTTTAATTTTGTTGGATTTTTTTGAATGAAAATAAAGATATTCTATTCCATTCTACTCTATTCTATTCTTTTCTACTTTATTCTACTCTACTTTAATCTATTCTATTCTACTTTATTCCATTCTACTCTACTCTATTCTACTCTATTTTACCATATTCTATTTTAATCTATTCTATTCTACTTTATTCTATTGTATTCTATTCTATTCTACTCTAGTCTATTCTGTTCTACTCTACTTTATTCTATTCAATTCTATTCTATTTTATTCTATTCTATTTTATTCTATTCTATTCTACTTTATTCTATTGTATTCTATTCCATTCTACTCTATTCTATTCTATTCCATTCTACTTTATTCTACTCTACTTTAATCTATTCTACTTTATTCCATTCTACTCTACTTTATTCTACTCTATTTTACCATATTTTATTCTATTTTAATCTATTCTACTTTATTCTATTGTATTCTACGCTAGTCTATTCTGTTCTACTCTATTCTGTTCTATTCAATTCTATTCTATTTTATTCTATCAACATTGCATTGGTGGCAACTTCCAAATAAAATGGTCTGTGTATTCACCATTTATTATGATATAATCCTCTGAAATATGCATTTTTATGTGAAAATTGTCAATTTTCCTATATTTAATTAACTGATCATCCAGATATTCATAAAAACTGAGAAAATTCAGAGGTTATTATGTCAAAACATAGAACACCAAACATTAGGACATGGACACAGACATTTTCAGCCAAATATATTAACACCTGAACATAAAATGGGTCATATCTGATGACCATTTTAATTATTTTCTTAGTTTTCAATTTTGTTTGTCATATTATTCCCTGATTTTATTCATTTTTGTTAATTTTATGGATAACTTCGGCTGTTATAGTCCATTTTGTTGCTTATTTTATTTTTTTTAGTTCATTTTAATTCATATCTGATGACCATGAAAAGATGATGAACTGCATTTTACACCAATTATTTACATGTATTGATTGGATTAATGCAAGGGTTCTTACAGTTTTTACACTGGAGTACCCCTTGAAATATACTTTCTTAGCCAACCTCCCATACCAACCCAATCTGGATCTCAAAACGCAAAAACCACTAATAAAAACAAATACACTTATACGGATGAAAATGAATAGAATTTACAGATATAAACAGATAAGGGATGAAACTGTTAATGTCTGCACCTCGCCTGGGTACACTGACTTTTTCTCGACCTAGATACTTTAACATACTGACATTGTGTTGTGCTTGTGTGGAATGTGTGGCCACTGGACTTTGTGCATCCTTGTTGCGTATGTATGAAATCTGGTTTTTAAGGGCCTGCTGGTTTTTGCCAATATAAGATAGTCCACATGGGCATTTTAGCATGTATGTTATGTTTAGGTATGCACCGATACCACTTTTTTCCAGACTGAGTACAAGTACTTCCATTTGAGTACTTGCCGATACTGAGTACCAATATGAGTACATAGTAATCCCATTACAGTTGTTAGTTCCTTTTGAAAATGTGCTTTATTGTGGTTGTCATTAGTCTGACTGGAACAAAGTGCTGCTACTGACATTTAATGTGTTGGAATGAGCGTTTATCAATCAGTGATGCCCACTGGATAACTCTAAATTAACCATACTGGACAAATACCATGAAGAAAAGTCAAGTTTTATGAGAAGAAGAAGACAGTCAGTAGTCCCAAACATGGAGCTGACAGAGGGAACACTAATGTGGATACTAAGTGTTTCTACTGGTAAGGTTTCAAAGTGAAGCTTCAGGAGGAAAAGACAAATGAGTTTAAGTTTCATTTTCGCTTGTGTGGGCAGCGGTCCGCACCGCTCCTTATCCCCATAGTATTATAAGTAGGACATAAACCAGTGTTACGCCCCAGTCTAGGGGGCTGGGACACAACATAAGAGTAACAAAAACAAACTCTCAGAAAGAGGCCTGAGTTGCTGGTGAAAATGACCGATATACAAAACAGTGCAATATATGTACAGCGTTTCCAAAGATAATCAACTAATAAAACACGACAGGAAAAATCACCACCCAAACTACAAAACTAAAAGAGCACTACTACCAATCAAGCTACAACAGGATCTGAGGACAAAGTTTAGTCAGAGAATGCCAGAAAACCCAAGGAGCTGCTATCAAGCCGAGGTTCCCAACTGGTGACTGGAACTCCCTGGTTTTAAACTCTTGGATGCAGCAGCAGGAACCAATGGCACAGCGGCACCGTTCGCTGTCAGATGTGGGCAGGTTCAGCACAGCTGCTACAAAAAAAGGAAGAACACTCACTCTGGCACAAAAACAGGAACTAAACCAAAAGGACAACACAGGACCACACAGAAACAAAAACACATAACAGAACAAACTGGCCCAGCCCTGGGTAGTGTCTGGAATCTGTCAGTAGTCTGTCTCTAACTCACACAGTCGCTCTTTGAACAGATCCTCTACTTCCACGGTTCCTGCTGGTATTCTTTGTCTGGGTACGCATCCACCAGCACCTGGAAAATGGACAGAACTGTGTACGCAGAGGACGGACAGAACTCTGCTCCGTATCCATCTGTGTCTTTAACGTTACTTCCAGTCTGCCTTACTTTCGTCACCATCATAACCCTAACCGTACCTGTTGCACTTAACTGTGAATGTCACGCTGTTATAAGTGGTAATGGTGCGGTTGTATCGGAGTACCTTTATGAGTACGAGTACAAGTATTCACGCTTGGGATCGAACCCGATACGTGATACTGGGATCGGTATCGGTGCATCCCCAATCATGTTTATGTGGCATCGTTTGATTTTGTACTCGGTATGGGTCAAAACACAGTAATGTCCCGTTAGACAGCAAACTTTATTTGATTGTCATTCCAATGTTTATGCCAACATAAAGTAGCTCCTTGTTTTGGATACTCCCTTATGGTCCAACTAAAGCAAAATTAATTTAAAAGTAAAAATGTGGGTCATTTAGCAACACTAATCGTCAAATTGTCTCTAAAATGTCCCGTCGGAGAGATTTCAAATACTGTGTTTTGACCTGTACATAATGACTTATTTAAAGTATTTTTCCCAGACAGTTTGAAGTACCCCCCGGTAGGGCTGTGCAACTGATCGAATTTTGATCACGATTTTGATTTTGTTGTCAAATGATCTCAAAACTTGTATAATCGAGTTGAAACGATTTATTTTCTGTTTTTCTTTACATAATTTGAGACGTGCATGTGCAATACATTCCATTCCATTGCAAAACAGCTGTAAAGTACATATTTGTAGCCAAAATTTAATTTAAATTTGAATGTTTTCCATAAAGAAACAACAACGTGTTTTTTGAGAGAGAGAGAAATGCTGAATTAATGCATTGTGACATTTAAAATTAATTGTTTGAATTATCTATTAGATTTGAATAATATTGACTGAAATAATTGTGATATTGATTTTTTTTTTCAATAATCAATCAGCCCAACCCCCTGTTCTTCTTCAAAGTACCCCTGCAGGTTCATGTACCCCACTTTGTAAACCCCTAGATTATTGGATCAGTAGTGATGAAACCTTTTCGATCAGTGGACGCTGTGGGGTCCCAGTGTTTGAGGTGTTTGGGGTTAAGGTCTGTGTTGGTCCAGGACCGGGTGTTCTGGGTGTAAATAGACCTTGTATTTTTAGAAGCAGGAGATCAAAGCTTCTCATCCCTCTCTTTCAGTCTCTATTATAAGAGGAGATTATCTTACAGTAGCCAGCCTTCTACACCGAATTAGATAAAGAACTGTTTTATGTAGCGACTGAAAGATGGTGAAACCCACTGAACAAATAAAAAAAGAAGAACTGATGGAAGTTTCCTCATGGTTTCAGGATTTTTAGAGCAAAAACTACATCTTTGCCATAATTTTTATACTGTTGATGGAGGTGAGTTAGAAAAAATAAAAGTACAAAAGCTATAAATTCAGTGAGATGCATTCACTGTCCTTGTCTCCTACACATGTTCTGTCAATTATCAACAGATTTGGACTAATAAACACCTGCTGCGTCTCATTCCTGTGGTTTATTTATATATTTTTCTTTGTGTCCTGCTCCCTGTAAGCCTGGCTCTGGTTCTGTGACATTTAGGTGAACACACCACTACAGCTCCAGTATATGCTGTGAAAATAGACTGTTTGAGCTCATAGTGTTGTTATTGTGGTGAGTCGGTGTCAGGGTTATATGACTGAAGCAACGAAGGACAGAACAAGGAAAAACAAACAGAGGCTTTACTGGACTGAGTCCAATCCTGCTCAAAACTTTCATCTGAACTAACAGGATGAGTCCACACCACCACCACCATCACCACCATCATCTTCATCATCATCTTCATCTGTATCTTCATCTTGTTCTTCTCCACACTTCCTCCTCCTCCTCCTCATTCTCCTCCACATTATTGTTTTTCTTTCTCCTTCTTCTTCTTGCACCCTTCCTCCCCCTCCTCCTCCTTTTCTTCTTCTTGTCTGTCTTCTTCATCTTCTCTTTCTTCTTCTTCCGTCTTCTACACTTTCTTCTCTTTCTTTCTTCTTTGTCTTTCTTCTTTGTTTTTCATCTCTTTCTTCTTCTACTCTTTCTACATTCCTCCTCCGCCTCCATGTTTCTCTACTTTTTCTTCATCATCTTGTTTTTTCTCCTCCTTTTTCTCTGTCACTTCCTGCTCCCTCTTTTCTTCATCTCCACCCTTACACCTCCTTCTTCCACTTCTTTCTTCTTCTTCTCCTCTTTCCTCATCTACTCTTCCTTCTTCTTCTCCGCCCCTCCTCCTCCTTCTCCTCCTTCTCACATCTACAGTGCCTTGCAAAAGTATTCGGCCCCCTTGAACCTTGCAACCTTTCGCCACATTTCAGGCTTCAAACATGAAGATATAAAATTTAAATTTTTTGTCAAGAATCAACAA
>JAQQZY010018366.1:0-12069 GCA_030068375.1 Ostorhinchus rueppellii | reverse complement strand
TTTTACTGGTCCGGCCCACCTCTGATCATATTGGGCAGAATGTGGCCCCTGAACTAAAATGAGTTTGACACCCCTGCCTTAGAATATCGAATAAATATCATACATAACAGTGCAGATCAGTTCTACAGAGTGTGGTGCCCATTTTCGGACTATATTGGACCAGACCTTTCTTCTACCCGATTAAAAGAACTGTTGTGTACTTAAATGATCTTCATAAATGTGACTTCTGTACATTGTAAAGCTGATCTACCACCTTTTCTGTTTTATTTCTTATGTAAGAGCTGTTGTATTCGTTTTTTTTTTTTTTGTCTTTACACTGTAAAAAGTAACCAAATTAAGTTATATTAAATACATTATATTCAAAGTAATTGATTTGGTTCATACAACTATTTTTTTTTGTGTGTGTAACCAATTGAAGAAATTTTTTTTTTAAGTTGATTCATGTTTTACTTTTTACAGTGTAGAAGACGCTGTTTTGTTGAACGGAAAACAAAAAATTGCAATAAAAACAATGAAAAAAAATTATGTGTTTGCACTTTATGTGTATAAAATGAATGTAACGTTATGCTGTTTTATTATTCAAGTACATCAAATACTTTAATTTAGCTGGAAAAAACTTCAATAATGTAACAATATACAAGCTAATGAAGAAAAATAAAAGTATACTAACCTATTTGATTATCTGTCACTATATAGTGCACCTACTGGTTCAGGTGTGTATTAAAAAATAACAAGAAAAGAAAGGTTTTATATTATTATGGGCATTATTTTTCAGTCATTTTCAGGAGTCAAATTATCAACCCAGTTTAAGTCCATCAGAGTGGTTGTGGTGTCATAGTTTACACAAGTCCTTCACTCAAACTATAATGATAATAAAATGCTGACAAACCAAGCAGTGCTGAACTATAATTATACCACTTCAATTTTAGAGCATTTTAAAAATCTTTTCAGACTTCACTTATATGCCACACTCAAACAAAAACAGTCATAAACATTACTTCTCTATGAAATGCAAGATTAATCTCCCACCCAAATAAAAATGACTTAAAAAAAAAAAACAGATGCCAACTACCATTTTGACTTTTTGATTGTTCATGCAAATCCCTTTCTTAATTATCTAAAAAAAAAAAAAATTGCATGCCTTTTTCTCACTGTTTTGATTCTTACTCATTGCTTTTGTTGCTAATTTTCTAATATTTTCAGTTCTAACATTTACAGAATGGGCTGAAATATGTACAGTACTGTGTAAAAGCCCTCAGCCAACATTAGGTTTGTTTTAAGGAAGTTCTAATGACCACATATATACAGTTCTCAGTCTGTTTGAAGATTCAGTTTGGATAAATGTGAATGTGACATATCAGGGGGAAAAAAAATAACTTCTATAAATCAGAGTGGTAGTATTTAGTGTGACCTTTCCTTGCACTTATCCCTTTTGTTCAGATAGAGATTTATTGTGTCAATTTTCTGATGTTTCATACCAGGTTTCATTCAACAAATACCAGATGTTTCTGTTTGTGCTGCTTCTTGTCAAGGGGTCAGGGGTCACACTAAATAGCAACTTTAACCTTTACAACCCATGTCAATGTTTTTAAGGCTGTGCACATATTTCCTATATTTTCTTGTCGTGTCTGAAGAAAAAAAGAATGAGAAATGAATATACATGTTAATTTAAACCCTGCAATAACAACAAAACTAAAAGTAACCTAAGACTTCCGTAAAGCCCTTTATATGTAAAACAAATAAACCAAAAAAGGATAGTAAGATGCTACTTTGTGAATTAGTTTTCAGATACACAATGCACATGTTTGTTAAATTAAGCCTTTTTAGCACAAAAAGCATGAGCTGTACAAGGCTTCAATAACACACCAAGTACAAAAAGAGAACAAAAAGGGAATCCAAGTGTAGCTACACTCCAACAGGAAGTATCAGGCATCAAGAAGTCCTGACTTTAATCCTTCTGGATATAAAGGCTTGAATTATTCCAACATTATTCCAGGACTGAACTGTCAATGTTTGAGGCCAAACCTCTGCGTCCTTAAATCCTTTAAATTTGATGAAATCAGCTTTAACAGTTTGGAGAATGTGTGTCTGTATTGTTCTGTAGTAGGTCTGCATCCCTGCTGGTGTGTGTGTGTGTGTGTGTGTGTGTGCGGGTGTGTGTGTGTGATCCTTGCGGTCAATATTAGCTCATAGTGAGCACCATGTTTAAAGTTAAACACGGATCATGTATTTGAGAATAAATTCCAGTGTTTGTCTCTGGAATGTCGTCTCTTCCTGATGTTGGAGACGCTGCGTTGTGTAGATTTCTTTCTAGAAAAGACCGACAGCCTCTCATCTTCCAAAAATTTCCTGTGTGGTTTATACAGTATGTTTGAAATGAAGAAGCCAAGGCTGCTCTCTAACATAAGTGCCCATCACTCTCATTTCAGTTCCAAGTCAAGTTTTGAAATGCCCTGTTTGCACAGCAGGCAGTTAGGGTAATGACATGGAAGAGCATCACACAAAATGCCTAAAATAACATGCTGAGCACGCCACAATTGGAGATGGATTTTCTCTGTCTGCTTTGTACTGCATTGAAATAGTGCAAAATCAGTCATCAGGCACCCACAGCATGTTTGGTGTTCTGCACAGCCAGACCTCACACCAACAATTTTATTTATTTATGCTCTCTTTAACAACACAGAAACACATAAAAGCATCTCGTGCTGCCTGCGTACGTTCTCATTTCCCTCATGCCAACAGCTAATCTTAACCCCAGAACAAGCTCCTTGAAGAAGGCCAGAATGACCTCAGTCTGCAAAAATGCACAAATTAGATCCCACATGGTCATAACACACTCACTCACACATCCCAATACCAGATATGCATCGTTATAATCAAAACAGTGCATAAAACATTAAATGTAAGCAGCAGGAGTACGTATCGAGTAATACCGGGCACCCAGTACCATAAGACTCTTTGGCTGAGACAAAATTGTGGTTGACCATGGAAGACCGCGCCCAGCACCCAACCACCCAACCACCAGGAATGTCTGTTTCCCTGGCTGTGTAAAATGCTCGCATCAGTTCAGGGCCAACTCATTATTCTGAATGAACAAAGAGGTGAGGAGGTGCATCACCTGCTCGGACTGGCAGCCGCATCAAAGGTCCTGCTCATGGGAAATGAACACTTGTCTGGGAGAAACGTATTTCTATTCAGCCATTGTGAAATTATAAAAATGAATAAATACATGCACAAACACGTGTCTGCATGCTTTCAGGAAACGACATAATCCTCCTTCATAGGTTAGGCTGATGTAAAAGGTGAAGAGAGGCTGAAAATATAGAAAAATATAAGAGTGGTATTGGTGTCACTGTTAAGATACATAGAAAAGACAAAGTATGCATATGCACATATGGTATAAAAAGATGAGTTTAAATAGGAAAATATGTCTTGAGTAATTCAGAACATGAGTGGAATGCAGGCGTTACACTTAAACCATAGGGAAAAAAAAAACATTTTAAAATGGATAGTGAAGCAAATTATCTACAGTGCACATATTCCCCATTAAGTAGCTGCTTATTTACATGAACACTGGAAGAATGCAGAACATATTCTGAGCAAGAAATGAGTTATTTAGACACTTCTGGTTTTGTTACATGTGAATAAACGATAATTATTAAATACTCTTTAAGGAGCGTGACCTCACCTAATTAGGACTGTTATTTATTTACAGGTTATTTATTTACTGACAATAAGTAGTAATTAGGAAGTTAATGAACAGTTAGTTAATGAACTTATAGATGTAGAATGTTAATTAAGAATAAGGGATTAACCCATAAAGACCCAAACAGCCATTGGTAACCAACTCACCTCCTTATCAAAGGTGTTTAATAACTTCTGATCCACTATTCCTATCAATGCATGTGAATAATTGGTGTAAAATGCAGTTTGTCATCTTTTCATGGTCATCAGATATGACCCACTTGGATGTTCAGAGGCTCCATAGTTATCATGGAAACACCATCATCTTCAACAACATTGATTCACCTGGAGTTGGATCAATGACAGTGGATGGGGATGCTTGTTTTTTATGTTTTGCTATTGATATCTTTGCTGAAAAAGTCACTTTTTCCTCAGTTTTCTCTGTTTCTGATATAGTAAGCTTTGAATTTATTCTGAGTTTTAACGAACATATATGATCTATGAATTAAATATAGGAAAATACACTGAAAAATGCAAAGATACAGGTGATTGTATTACAGTAAATGCTGATAAATCACTTAAAACAGGTCAGATATAGAGAAAAAATTAGTTGGGAACTGGTGCAAAAGTAGCACAGGGTTTTTATGGGTTAACATGTTCTTTATTTTAAAAAACCAAACCCAAAACTAATAGAGCCAGTATGCTGCTAAGATGTGTGCTAACAAGCTTAATAGTGACTGAGTGCATTTTAATATAAAAGTCACAAACAACTCAAATGAAATAAGTGCATGTTCATTAACTTTATGTTCAATCAAACACTAGCACAATGTGAAAGTTCTTCATATGTTGTTCTGTCAGTTTTACAGCTTGTACAGTTCAGATTATTTAGCATTTAGTTCAAACTTAACCACATCTGAGCACTTTTGTGTAGACAACATTAGATTTACTGCACTAAACTACAGCGGATTTACACCAGGTTTTAACATATCAAACACCTCATTCTGTTTCTCAGGTGTCTGTCGTCAACAGAGGTAGAAAGAAATCCTGACTTGTGCCTATAGAAGCAATTTAGTGGTGATAGTGTGCACACGTTTCTTATATTTACTTGTCACTTACTACACAGACTGGTACATAAATATCTGGGCTATTTCGGTTCGTACAGTGCTGTGGATGTATTTCATCAACATCTAGATGAGGTTGCTTCTTACAGACGTGCAGTTTTGTTTTGAATAACAATAATTTGCTGCCATCTAGTGTTCAAAAACAGTAAACATGTCAATACTGTTTCTTTCTTTTTCCGTCTTTTTCTTTACTTTTTAAATAAAAGACAATATAGAGTCTTTGACACTGGTAAAATGGCAGCGGCCCTACAAAAATAAAATATATCAGTAAACAAAACTGCAATAGGATCCAAATATTTCCTTGTGATATTCCACGGTTGAGTTCTATTTCTTGTCAGCACCAAGGAAACCATAACTTTTGGCTCACTTTGTAAACTATACTATGAAATTACAGGGAGGGAAGGAGGAAAAAATGAAAAACAGTTCTTTTACTTTTCCACTTGACTGTTTCATTTCTCTCTGCCTCCCATTCATTTGTCCCGTTATATAATACCAGTATTCCACAGTGTCTGGGCTCTCCTGTTTCTCTGAGGTTAAAAATGCTACATACTACCTTCATATTCCCCAAGAAGGTGTGGGGAGATGTAGCACCAAGTGACTGAAAACGCCTTGTCATTACATTGGCTGCATTCCTGCGCCTGGCTCCTGTTGGCCTGTGGACTATTTATACAGTCGCAGAAGAGGCCCCTCAGAGCCTATTGGGGAGGAGATACCGATCCTGGACCACCAGCTCTATGCCCTTTGATTACACAAACTCTGGCTCAAAACACTTTGAAAGGTTAATCTCTGGAAGTCAATCAGATTCTACAGAAGGATGGCACATATTAACAACACAGCGACTGCCTAAACCCACATTATTCTCAGTTTTGGCTTTCTAATTTATCCAGGTAAAATTGCAGAGAGTAAAATATATATGAAATGTACACACTTGGTATACATTTTCACTTTATTTTGTATCATTGCTATATATATGATTCCAACAATATAAGGAGGCAAAGTCCTGCAGCTAAGTAGTGGATGAAAATAAGATTAGGTATATGAAAAACGATTTTATTTAATATTTAGAACAGAGCAATAATAATAATGAAAGTGGTCAAATTCATTAAACATGAGACTTAACTTCTAAACTATCAGAGAGATATCAGTGAGATTTCTACATGTCCATCCAGTAGAAAGACCATCAGCCCACTGCCATGTTTGTCACATTCAAATATATATAAACTTTAATTAGTTCAGGTATGTCTCTCTAGTAAACAGCAATGATGTTGACTGAGCTGTGAGGCTGACCTATCTAGAAACAAGAGAGGAGTGTATTTTTAGTGTGCTGGTGAATAGTTGCAAATAACCAGGGGCAGGAGTTGCGACCTCTCAAATGGAATAACAGTTCATCCAGGCATAAACTTGACAGTGTCCCTGCTTCAACTGGCACAGGTACCGATGGACAAATGTGCTTATGCAGCCTGGAAGTCCCCACAACCCGAAACCAGGTGCTCCGCTTGTCAACACATGTTTGTCTCTCACCTCTAAAGCTGCCTCCCACCCCACTCACCTTATCTCTAACAGGAGGCCGAGCACAGCCGTATTCTGAAGTTCAGCCTGCCCCGCATCACTCACACTTGATGAAGGGTTCTGTTCATATAGGTCAGTGCATTATTGTGTGTATGATCTACCTTCGTCATCTAATCAGAAAAGTTTCCTCTGTAAACCAGTAAAGAGCCAAACAAGAGTCATGATAGTCCGGATATTTCTGGAAAAAACATGTTGCATAATAAACGTAGCTCCATTCATGCTCACCGTATTAGAGAGAGTTCAGAAATCTCATAGACAAATATCTTAAAACCTGCACAACTTATTTGTTTCCAGTGGGAATCATTTCAATGCAACACAACATAATAGATGAGCCGATAGCAGAAGCAGGCTATTCATTTAAACCAAGTTACAATCAGAAAACCAGTGCTGTATAGTAACAAAGTAATAATACTTCACTACTGTACTCAAGTATGTTTAAGGAGAATTTGTACTTTACTGAGTATTTTTTATTCTGTTGACTTTCACTTTTCTTTCACTACATTTCATAACTCATTTCCATACTTCTACTCCCATACATTTTTAATGCACAGTATTGCTAGTCATAAAAAATAAATGAAAGGTAATTAGACATTTTCACTGCTGAGATTACTGACTGCAACAAAGTCAGGAAGCTGATTTGTGATTGGGCCTAAACTCTTATGACTTTGGATTCCTTTTTCATGAAGTGTAATGAAGGCTCTATGTTTTGAGGAGCCACATAATCTTCATAGTTTTCTTTCTTAAAAAAAATAAATAATGAAATTCTGACATTTCTAATCCCACCAGTAGCCTCCTCCTGTGTAGGTTTTGGAAACCTTGTTTTTGAAGTGTATGATGTAGGCATCATTTTCAATAGTTTGACTGCTTGTCTTTTACTTTATCATGTTTTAAAATCCTGCATAAAATTTATAACATTCCAAATTCTGCCTATTTTTGGCTGTTATTATCATTTACTTCTACATCGACTTACATTACAGAAGTAATTAATTTTAAATTACTTGATAGACTTAAGTACGGTAAATACTAGATGCTTAAGGTAGTATTTCAGTTGGTGTTGTGAACTTCTACCAGAGTAATGTTTTGGTAGGGTACCTGTACTTGTACACGTTTGACCTTCCAATACTTTATATAACACTTCAGAAAACAGCCAAACAAAATTCATGATCACCGCGTCATAATCTAACTTTTATTTTTAATAATTCAGTGATAGTACTTGTACTGTTGGATCACTTTAGTGTTAGCTGAGCATAGTTTGTCTCATTGGTCTGCTGTTTTATCAAATTATTATTGACATACGCTGGTCTCAGACTATTAGGTTGTTTTAGATATTTGCTCATTTAAGCACTTGTTTGAATTGTGTTGTCTGACAATAAGTTTAGTTGAGTTTTTAGGTGATGTTCTTCTAGTCGTACGGATGTATAGAATGTGTATAAAACTGCAAGTGTCATGTAGTATTACCATGGTAACACAGACAGAACTGTGGTTGCCTCCGTTACCGGGGGCACCTCGGCTTAAGAAGCTACAACCTCAAGTGTACTGATGCGTGATGATAGTGTTTTAGGAGGAGCATGTGGGAAAATTATGAATAAGTCATAGCTCTTTATAAGTAGTAAAGTTCTTTGGGAAATATATGATCAAGGTATCAAACACATTCTACACAGATTTAGGTCAAACTGTACCTGACAAGTGGTAGCGGGTTTCCTATGACTCTACATTCCAGACGGATGGGTGTTCCTTCTGCCACCTCCTGACTCTTCAGCTTCTGGAGGAACCGTGGAAGAGAAAGGGGTCCCATTGTGGTCGGAGCTCCTGAATGTTGGGGCCTTGCAGACCCCATCACGCCCCCTAGGCCTCCAGGCTGAGGGCCCACTGCCGGCTGACTGTAGTGGGCTGCCTCTTGTGGGGCAGGAGGTAGAGAGGGAGCAGAGGCTGAACCCTGAGGGGCCGGCCGCTGGCTTCTAGGAGACAGATAACCACTATCAGGAGAGGATGAGTCCTCCTCCTGCTCCAGGTGAGCAGAGCCTTTGAAGATGGATGACAACTCTTCAATGAAAGTGGCTGCTCGACTACAGAACTCTGTGGCTGATGCTGCCCGATCATTAAGCTCCAGGCCTTCATGGACTAGCCTGGGTTTATCCTGCTTATATACTGGCTGCGTGTGTTTGTGACGTACAACCTTCTCAGCAGATGCTTGAGCCTCACTGTATACCTGGACAGGTTTGCTGAGGGGGGCGTTGTGGCCGGACGAAGCTTTGACTGTGGCATTGTCATCAGGACAGGGAGCTTTGGTCTGGTTTTGCAAGTATGGGTTTGTGTTGAGGTTTTCAACAGTCTGGGTGGGCATTGGGACAGAGGGGACAACTGGGAGAGCCTGCTCCTGGGATGAAGGATTAGGGCAACTTGGATCATCAGCTGTATCACCAAAGGCCTCCCGGGCCAGATCCAGACTAAGATTAATCTCTTCTGCACTCAAGAAAGAAGTAAGATCTGCAAAATCTGCAGAACCCAGCTCTGTTGTGGAGTCCAGGTAGAGCTCCCCATCAGAGGAAGCCTCAGAGAACACCCCGCCATCGCCCTCCAAGTTTCCCCCTGCTGGGTCCTTCATCAGCAGGGAGATGGGGAGTGGCTGATTCCAACTCCCGTCCTGCATCCTGAAAAACACAGCAGCTCTCACTATCCAGAAAAGTACACACAGTCACATTTTAGACAGTACAAATACACCCATCAGAAGAAATGGAAATGACAAACATAAAGGGAGTCATTCTCATAAAGTAGTAAGTAGAACTAGATAAGAATAGTCAGACAGTACTAGATCATGTCTGTCTCAGCCATAGCTGGCAGGGTGACTCAGGCCAGTGTTGTCTGGACACAGTTGGTGGGTATTAGCAAAGGCTTTTACTTAGGTCATAGTGGACATGACTGGCATTTTGTACCCACTCTGTATCTGTCAGGACATTTTACTCCATAACTCTATTCTCTGACATGTATATGTATGTCACTCCAGTCAGTTGTTATTTTTTTTTCAGTAATTATTATTGACAATGATTATAAAACACCAATGTTCAGATTTTCCAGGTAAACAAACTGTCAAGAAGTGAACAAAAACTATGGATTATACAGTGCCTTAAATTGAATAAAAATCTGTTATTTTTCAATAATAACTTATTATCAAAAGACTAAGCCTGTTAGCAGTGACGAATATATTACATAGACAGAGAAGGGCTACAGTGTCATTAGCTTTGCCACAGTTCAACATAATATATATAAGACTGCCTGTTTTCATTCTATGTTTTTTTCATTCTCAGTATATCTGCCATATTTTTTTCTGTGGATCCATCAGATAGAGCTGTGTGCATGTTAAATCATAAACCAAAATTACATGATGCTTGTAAATGAGTGCACGGCAGACGCTTTTGACTCCAAAAGGACACATCCACCAAGTTATGTTTATATTATTATTTATATATTCATAAGCTATATTTTGTCAGTTCTGATCTCTCCAGACTGTGACTCTAGATGTATAGTATGCTGTCAAACTGATAGTGTTGATACATGTAGCACACACACAGGGCGACATTCGGTGCCTCATGGCGTCCTGAAGACCAGCTGTTGTTATTTTTAATCCCTTGGGCTATGTTTCACAGCAGCAGCATAACCCAACCCAGAGCTCAGGACCGTGGTCGCTGAAGCCCACTCAGGTGGACGTGGACAACACAGGCAGGGACTGAAGGGCGGAAACCTACACTATGCTCTTTGAATGTTGTATTATCTGACCAGAACAATAACAGCAATACAGCACTGATTAAATATGAATGTGGAAAATGTTTTAGCGTTGACACAGACTGACAGCTCGTTACTCCATGCCAGTGCTGTCAACATTTCTATTTTCTGCCATGGGTTTTCTCCTGTTTTTTTCCTGGAATTTATAAAGCTTAATATTTGAACTTAAGTACGTACCTCATAATGGTATAATCTAATTTTAATAGTATTTATGTTATATTTAACACTGAATAAATAGTAGTAATGAAGTGGTTATATAAAAGACTGACTGTGTGTACCATTCTTGACTTAGTACCTATAAAGACACTAGAATGATTGTCGATAAAGCTCATAAATATTTTAAGTAATTATCAAACTAACCATGAAATCCTATTTAAAGAATTAACAATAAACAGTTCAAAACCTACCTTCTGGTGAATTATTTGTCCAAATGATCTCTCCTGGTTTTGCGTTTCCAGGTTGGCTTTGTTTATTAAGTAAAAAGGAGCCAAAATGATGCTTCTCTTTCCAGAAGAGCAGCCTTGTTGGTCGGGCAGTCAGCAGGAACTCTCTCAAGCTCAGGGTCCAATTGCGCGCTACCTCTGCAGTGGCCTGCTGTTCCATCTGTCTCGGTCTCTAACTGCTCACTGTGTGGGGCTATATTTGGCCCCGGGCTCAGGTTTCACAGCCAGAATACTGGCAAGAAGAGAGAGTGTTAAGGTAGACCAGGGGGACAGAGGGTAGTGGTGACAGTTTTTTTTTTTACAAAACTAGTGTTTTTAAGCAAACATAATTAGCAGAGCTCCAAGAACACATGGCTTAAAATATGGTGGAGTGGTTTATTAATACAAACCCCCAAAGTGTGCACTAATGAACCATGCAACATTAAGAGGCTCTGAAAGTGTATCTGATGCTTTTATGAGCACAAGATGTTTGATGAGGAGATATTAGATATGCAGATGAGTGGCCGAGTAAATAGCTGGGTTACAGTTTGTCTAGTAAAGATGTAATTTACAGAAGCTTGTCAGAGTTGACATAATGTCCTGCTGAGTTGACCCAGTGACCCCAGACCACCCACTATCTGTTGTAGTGATGGGAAAGTTAACGACCAATGGATTTATTTTACAACCCTGGTGTTTATGTATAGATTAAAAAGGTCAATGTTATGTACTCAAATCATGAAGAGGGTAAAATGAAATCCTTGACATTGGGTTCAATATTCAATATTTCTATGTCAGATGAAATCCAAAAAGTACATTAGAAAAGGAAAGAGACTCAAGAACCATGCAGCCTCACTTAGTCTATTTCTAGGCCACTATCACATTTTGTGTTCTCATGGCTATTCTGGTTCTTTCGTCAATGTACTGATTACAGTTAAGTGTCTGTGATAATGATGGAAGGAATTTCCACTGTAATGACTATCTACAGCATGCAAACACACAACAGTTTGATGTGCATTAATGTGTAATTAAATGATTACAACACGTTAAGTGTGTACCAGTCCCAAACAACAGTACACTGAATGGCCATTGCTGATTTACAGACTGTTTAAGTGTCTGTTTGCTGGAAATAAGAATCCATGTGCTAATGGTTTGATGCTTCACACAGCACTGATTCTTGTAACTTTTAATATAATTACTGGCTACCATATCTGGAAACAGCAATAAACGTTATAGGCATAGACATGTCTCCTTCAAAATGCACTGTAATGATGTTGTTGATGGCCTATAGCATTTTTTAGCTGCTTTGCATTATATTCTAACAGTCAGTTTCATGCAGAGCACAGGTAAAACTAGATTTAAAGCTGTTATAGTGAATAGCACAGGGGTCACCAACCCTGGTCCTCGAGGGCTACTATCCTGCATATTTTAGACGTTTCCCTCTTCCAGCACACCTGATGGTCGTTATCAGGCTTCTACAGAGCTTGATGATAGGC
>JAQQZY010018219.1:0-12080 GCA_030068375.1 Ostorhinchus rueppellii | reverse complement strand
CATGACACTTTACAAATAGAGCTGGTGGAAACCAGACTCTGAAGCCAATTTACAGAAACCCAACAGAATCCTCCAGGCGCACACTTGAAACTGGTGACAGTGGCGAGGAAAAACCTCCTCCACAGCATGTCCACAGCATTGATCTCGAAACTCCTTAGTCAGTCTATTTCAGGCAGTCGCAGTCTGAGTTCACAGATACTCCGACACTTTGCCGAACTTTGTAAAGATGTCCTTCTGATTGTTAATATAAAATCTTAGTCTCTCCGGGGAAATACAGTCTGTAACCAGACTCCCACAGATGTGTTGAGGGACGTTCTTAAAACCCATTTGGTCATAACAGCCTTTTGGCCCATCACGAACAAAAAATGAACAGCATACTTATGAGTTCTCAATGGTTCAGGTGCACATCCCAGTAGACACAACAATGGATTAGGCTGTAATTGGCGCTACACTAACCTCAACACATATGGTTTGCCAAAATTGTTGAATCTTTTCACATTCCCGGAGACGGTGAAGTCTTCATGACAGTGATTTTAAATGTTCTAAATTTCTTTAATATTCTTCATGTTTTGACTGTAAAGAATAATTTTCTATAACATCTAACCATTTACTTTATTCACATCTCACTTTAAGGAAATATTGATGCTGATAAACTATAAGGACAAAAACATTAGGACACCTCAAATGTACAGCTCTGTAAGATGTCCTGTTTGTGCTGATTGGAGATATAAACATCAATATCACAATGCAATGATATTTATCCTAATATAAAATAATATTATGGCATTTCTCATTATTGTGTTGTACCCTAGACCCCTGTTAGAGAAGAAACACCTGGATTCAACGTGTCCACATACTTTTGTCCATATAGTGTATGTTAGATTCAGTGTCACTAAGCAGAGAGAATCAGAATCACAACAGCCATAAATATAAAAAAATCCGATTTCCAGGCAAATTTTTTAATCCACTTTAGATTTTACCTCATGGTAACTACTCGGCAGTTTTCTGTTTATGATTATTGGCCTTTTAAAGTTATGTTTGGCACCTTTATGAAAGTATTCATTCACAATAAATAAAACTGTAGAGTTTTTTTTGGCATGCATTGGCTTGTGTAGGCGTAGTTGGAAACAAAAAAACTATGAGGACATTGAAACTGAGTTTGAGTTTTGCAAAAATGTGCCCTAATGTAGCATATAACACATTTTGGTTGAAATGCTACAAAAATATTTTTATTCTGTACATATGCTGCACATTCATACACTTGGACAAAGCAGGAATGGCTTTAAGCCTTCAGCAACGATAACAAAAGATTAAAGGTTACAAAAGTTATGGTTAATCCACTTCATTATCCCTGTAGGGAAATTCAGTCTCTACTTTTTAATAGTCAACTGGCTGGAGCTGCCAAATGAGGAGATCCAGAGTCAGGAAATCTTGATGTGCATCAGTTTTTACAAATTTTATTTTAGCACCATGCCCACGACCAAGTGATCCACACACACTTCAAACACAGCAGTCGCTTTTCCATTGACCATCAAATTATGCGAATATAAACATAAGCATAAACATTTTTCTAATGGAAAAACAACTATTTTGCCAGAACTTTTTTTTTCCCCATTAAAACTTTTGGCTCTGGCAAGAGGTGTTTTTTTTTTTTTTAAAGTGTAGCACAAATGGTATATCTCACAAAGCTGTAATGAAAATACCTTTTTCCACAACTAGTCACATCAATTTAAAAAAAACCAAAAAACCAAACAGATTTTAACATGTTGCAACAAACGAAGATGAAAAGTTTTAAAAGACAGTGTGGCAAGTGTGGACACACCAGGAAACTGAATCATTTTTTAATTTAGTACGAGATAGAGGGGTAATAAAGAATAAGAATATATCTGTAAATCAACGCCATATTTACATTTGTCACGATGTTTATGGAGAGACTTCTCCTGTTATCAATAAATAAACAAATCATCGCATTTGTGATTCGATGGAAAAACTGACATTACACATGACACATTTTTTGACATTTAGTAAATATCAGTAAAATTTTGCGCAGATGTCAAATGGAAGAGTGACTAGTGACTTGTATACCCACGGTGAAACTTATGAATAGACCGGTTGTATTTGCATTTACACATTAAATACACCAATAAAAATGTACAATAAAGAAATGAATATAAGAACCCCCCCATGATCCTAGTGAGGATAAAGTGGGTTCAGAAGATGAATGACTGAACATAAAACCCATCATCAAGAATGTATGTATACTTAAATATATACACACCCAAAAGTGAAAAGAATACATCCCTGTATGTAGCTATTTACTATAAATACATTCCCAATCCTAACAATAATACTACCGTCTACCCACCTGGAGCCTGTGAAAAGGTGTCGGAGGTTTAACATAAATCAATCAGTATTTACTCAAGCTTCATCTTTATATTACATGACACAGACAGATATGACAGATTTTCAGGAGACATGATTATTCAGACATGTCCCACCATATAAATAAACATTTTATAACAGTGTTTTTATTTCCTGTTTGTTACCTTGGAGTGAAAAATGATGACACATGTGTATTTGTTTCTGTATTTAATAGTGTTTGTGTTTTTTGCGTTATTACTCTGCACTGACACTTTTTTAATTTCATGTTACAATGACATTAACGGACTATTCTAAAGTGTGTTATAAAATGATATATAAAAAGCAAAATTGTCTATAGACCAACTTCAAAACTAAACTAATCTTAGTTCTTCAATGTTAGAGCAACATTGTGTTAAATACAGAAAATGAAAGTTGCTGTTTTGTCATTGTCTTGGAGTTATGGATTATTGTTGTACTTTTTATGTTTGATTTTTTTTCCCCCACATTGTGCAGCTCTAGTTCAGGTCCAAGTGGGAATCGTTATTTTAACTATTGTCTTCTGTTGGCTGCTGTTTCTTAGTTCTTTTATCAGTTTCTTTTCTGTATCTTGCCGTTTATCATCTTTGTTTTAATCTTTTATTTTTGATTGCTTCATTGTGACTGATGTCTTTGAGAGGAGCTATAATTAAACAGTTTGCTTCCATAGCCAGTTGCATTCTGGAATTGGAGGAGAAACTTTAAGGCTTGTTGGTTATTTTTGCAGTGACTGTGCCTTTTCTTTTGTTTTTGTTTTTTTCTTTTTTATTGACATTCAGTATCAGACATTTGCATCCGGTACATCATATGTACACATATCGTACATCTGTTGTCTGCTCTAAATGGCAAAATAATAATTTTGTTTCATATCCAGGCACGGAAAAGAAATGCAGAAAACCAAATAAAGGAAAGAGAGAAAATAACTTAAGTAGTGAGTGATCTAAATTGATTTGTGAAAACAAAATCAGGCCTATAGGCTGGGACATACTTGACCCAGTTTCCCAATATGAAGCGAATTTCTCCAATTTTTTATTTAAAAAAAAAAAAAAAAAAAAAAAAAAAAAAAAAGCTGTTGTCCTCCATTTTATGAATGTCTATTATGATTTCCATCCATCCATTTAACACTGGGCTCTGCTTTAAAAGATATTTCCTGGTGATGGTCTTTTTACAGACCACTGGCAAAATATTATTCATTATATGTTTGTCTCCCTTTGGCCATTCCTGAGGTTTATTGTTTATACAGATTCCCTTTAGCTTCCACCGTAGTGGTTGCTACTCTTCCTGAGGTCAGTTAAAATACAAATAGTTAAAATACAAAGACATTGGTAATCTAAGTTGCTGTAAAAATAAATGTTTCAGAGTCAAAACAATCATTTGCATTCCTGTAGTTCCTCTTTGGGTGTTTTTCTTTTCTTTTTTTTTAACGAATAAAAGCTTTTAGTGAATTTTATGTACAAAGGTAACGTATTCTGTAGACTGGAGGCTCTGTAAATGACAGAATTTTTTCAGTCTATTCGTTTTTGGTTTGGGAAGTTCAAGGTAACCATGGTGACCTGTCTGGTACCGTGATTCTGCTGTAGACCTCTATGCTTTATTCTATCAGTAAGAGTCTGCTTTTTGCTTTTCAGACAAGGTATAGTTTGTCGATATTACTTGCTTGATGGTTTCGATTGAGACTCCGGTCTTCCTCAGCCTGAGGTCGAAACTGTCAACCAGATAAGATCCAAGAACTATACCTTGTCTGAACAAAAGAAGAAAGCAAAATATAATTAATCTGGTTCCCTGTTCACAATGGTACTCATCTTAAAAATGAGGTTAAATGTAATTTTTGCCTCAACAGTAACCGTAGGATGCAACAGTAAACCATGATAGACCGTGATGCATTTTTGTAACATTTGTTCTGACGGAACATTCAAGAACCAACCTGGCAGCTCTATTTTGGACCAGTTGGATTTTTTTAAGCTCTTTTTTTGTTGCGCAGGACCACACAGCCATGCAACAACTTAAATGTGACAGAAGCAGTGCCTGAGTCACATGACCTCTAGTTGATGCAGACAGGCATGATGCTGCCTTTCTTAGTAATGAAATTCTCGCCCCATTTTTGAGACTGAATCAATCTGGTCAGACCATGACAGTTCATTTATAATTAGACTAAACGGCTTCACTTTACTCACCTGTTCTATTGGGGTTCCATCTATAGACAGACTGAGATTAATCCCTTGCACATTTGTTCCTGATTTAACGCTTTCATGTATGAATTATGAGTTAATCTAGATTTTTTTCCTGAGTGTTTTTATTTTTCTTTAGGGATGAAAAAAGAAAAAAACAATGTGATTGAAATTTTTCTTATGAACCTATATTTTGAGTTGTAAAAATGTCCACTCAGCTGGACACCATTTGTTTAGTTTCTGAAGCAAAGAAACATGTATTTATTGATAAACTGTGTGAAATCTATGAAATAAAAACATTTTTAATGCTGCTAATCTGATGTTTTCTCAAATTTTAACATCCTCTAATACTAGTCATTACTCACTTAATGGAGATAATATGCAAAAAAATCCTTTTTGGTTTGAAAAAACTGTTAATTACAGTCTAATAACAATAACAGTCAATTGATTTACACTCAAATGTCAGTGCAGATCAGGTTTATCAAGAAAGTTACAGTAATGGTATGAATGAATGAGCATCCACTGAGTTGGCAGATATGGAACTAAAACAACAAAACCAAGGAATCTACAAGAGAACAGCCAGAGAATAGTGTCCACTGTAGTGACCAGCATGCATGAAAGGGTTGAAATACATTTCTTCTTTGATATATTCAGGATTATTTTGTTGTGGGGTATACAGTTGTGCTCATAAGTTTCCATCCCCTCACAGAATTTGTGATTCTTTGTCTATTTTTCAGAGAATATGAATGATACAAAAACATTTCTTTCACTTTTGGCTAGTGGTTGGTGAAGCCATTTATAATAAACAAATGTGTTTGCTGTTTTTAAATCCTACTGACGACAGAAAATATCCAAATAACCCTGATCTAAAGTTTCAATCTCATAGTTCTTCATCTTCTGTGTTGGCCTCTTTAACATCTCTGACAGCTTCTAGTCTTTTGTGCTCGTTGTGGATGAGGCTCTTTATTTTCTCAGATGCTAAAACTGCACATTCTTTCTGTCAAAACACCCTCAGTTCCTTTAAGATTTGGGGTTTTCTTGCATGAGCTGCATGTTTGACTCCTCCCTAAAGTGGCTTAACAACATTGCAGTCAGGAGGCTGAGATGGCCACGCCTCCACCTTCATTTTTTTTCTGCTGTAGCCAATGACGGGTGGACTTGGCCTTGTGTTTTGGGTCATTGTCATGTTGGAACATGCAAGGCCGTCCCAGGGTATGTAAACTTATGAGCACAACCGCATGTCCGAAAAACACAATCTTACTCTTGTAGAGTATTTTGCATTGTGACGGTGCCTTTTTCAACCTGTTTCCAGAGGAACTTGTTTTGGTACAAAAATTGCACCACAGGAATATGGCTCCTGGTTAAATATATCCAAAAGAAAATGAACCATAGCAGGCCTTCATTTGTAATGCAGACTCAGCGTACACTTGGAGGTTTGGAGAAAATGCTGAAAATGCGAACATGCTGATGGTGGAAGGGGAAGGAATCCAGACTGGAGTCATTCTGATTAGTTTAGTCTGATTACTTGTTTTCATGGATATTAAATACACTGATCTGATAAGATGTGTTCATGCCGCAAAGGGTTTGGTCAGAAAGGAGTTTTGTTTTTTGGTTTTTTTTTTAACATGAAGTGGTTCTGCCTGCTTTGAAGCGTCTAGTCTACAAGAAGTTTATTCTCAAACTATTACTGACATAGTATGAAAAGATGAAGAGCAGACAGAATCCACCCTGCTGTAGTTTCCATAATTTATCATTGTTTGGTGCCTTTTGACCGTCGAGCTGCTCGACATCCTTAAATCTTTCAGTGTTTCACAGAACAGGCTTGTTTTCTTCATATTTCTGTCCTTCCCTCTTTTGCACGACCAGGGAGGAATGAGTGGATTAAGACTTAACCTGGATATCAGTGTGAATAGTTTATTGTCAAATGGATGAATGTGGTGTTACAACAATCGGTCTATTGTGATTGAAAAAAATTCTTTGTCAGATTTAGGCTCTGACCAGTCTATTGTTTGTCAGGAAATACTTACACACCTCATCACCCTGAAAAGAAAATACTGGGTGCATTGGCTTGTTGTAAGCTTGGCTAGAAATGGACAAACAATGAAGATACTGGAAATGAGTTTGAGTTCGTTTTAAATGCACCCTAGTGTCGCTTATGAAATGCATTAATATAATAGTCAATGAACGGTTGCCATGCTGAATAAAAAGTCTACTTTGTCCTTTAGGGGGTATCGTATTTTTTCAAGCTGCAAATGCCCCATAACATCATCGAGTAAATCTAAATGAGCTGGAGGGTTTCTGTATTTCCAGTTGAGCAATATTACCCTTCTTACCAACACAAAACATATCAAGTTCTTATGGTTCTTTGAGAAAGTAAGCTCCTGTGCTGAAGATCCAACCCCAAATATGGCAAAGATTGGGTCTGGAGTGAGGGATTTCTTGATTATTCATGTCTAGGGATGGGAATCGATAAGAATTTAATGATTCCGATTCAGTTATCGATTTTGCTTATCGATTCTCATTGGGTGAGGGAATAAAAGAGTACAAACGGGTATGTTTGCATTACCGGTCTTTTCTATTTCCATCTCTACAGAAAAAATATAACATATACAGTTTGTACAAACAATAAGAACAGATGATGAAACTTGTATTTGAGGGGATACGATGTTTGTTGCCCGCACCGGAACCAGAACTAAGCACAGATGACGTCCTGCCACTAGGTAAGCCACTAAGTGCTAAATAGCGAATTAAATGACTCGTGCTGTGTGGACAAAAGTTTGAGCAGATTGGGGGGATTCCACACTTTAGAAGAAATGGAGGCGTTGAGAGTGTTCCAAGTGGACCTGGTTTCATCTGTTTAGACCGGTTCTGCCTCATGTTGGCTACGTTCTGACCAAAACAATGCAGCGTACACATGACGTCATCGCACATGCGCAACGAAGGAAGAATCGATAAGAAGAATAGTTTCCAAGGAATCGAGCTACTGGGAACCGGTTCTTTTTGAGAACCGGTTCTCAGTTCCCATCCTTATTCATGTCTTTACTTTAATCGGGTAGAAATGACTGGATTAAGACTTAACCTGGACATGAGTGTTAATAGTTTCCAGTCAAATGGAAGACTGTGGTGTTATACCAATGTGGAGAATTCTTTGCCAGATTCAGAGTCTTGGCAGTCTATTGTTTGTTTCAGAAAAGACTTTGTTGCCTCGTCACCCTGTGAAGAAAATACTGCATTTGAAGAAAAAAAAAAAAAATCAATACATGCTTAAGTTGTTAATGAAGGAGCACAGACCGGCAGGTGGTTGATGTAATGTCGTAGTTTGACCTGCTCCGGAGTTAAATGAATGTTGAACCAGACGGGACAAATAAGAGAGGAGGGGATGTGCCAGGACAGCCCTCCAACGCCACATCCGTCATCCCCTCGTTAACATCTTGGCATGAACACACATGTATGTATGCAGAGGCCCGGCCAGACAGCTTGCTGGGCCAGATGGCCTCTTGGTGAGGAGTGGTGAGGAGCTCCACAGAAGGGCTGGGGTGATTTGTGAACCATGACCTCCACACGTCCCTCCTCCTCCTCCTCCTGACTCTGACGAGCACGTGCACAGAAGGATGGATGGGGATAAGATCTGTGCTGTGGGGGTGGAGAGGTTATTGTGAGGAGGGGATTATCCGTACAGGGCATCGAAAGTCAGTAGCGGTTGATTTAGATTCCAGACGTAACTGAAGCTCTGTTAATGAAGGAAACGATGAATATTTCATGTTAATTCGCATTAGCTGATAAGTGCTTATTTAAAAATTAATAACAGTATAAGAATATATTGTTTAGTTACATATAAAAGCCTCATTTTAATTGTTCTCTGTGCATACTCTACATATTCTGCTTTCCTGATAAATATTTAGATTAGATAGAACATTTTTCATCCCTGGAAATTCTTATAGTAGCAGCAGAGCACCTGATGTACACATAAGACAAAAAAGAAAGACGTGGTATTAACAATAGTAGTGAAAAACAGGCAATTACACATTAGAAAGTACTAGTGGAAATAAATAATATAGTAGTAATAATCATGATAAAATTGTTATAATATGCACTGTATATATGTGTGTGTGCGTTTATGTATAATTGCAAAACTACTAATGATCAGAATAAAATAAAAAAGCAGCTGGAAGAAAACTAAATTACAAACAAATACACTGGAATAAACAATAACCAACCTTACAGCTCTATCTCTATCTTGGTCTCGTCTATTTACATCTATTCTACTACGAAATGCTGCACGGAATCTTTTTTTTTTTTTTTTTGGGAGACATGATTTTGGCAATGGTATGCGAGACATCTGCGCCTTCTTTTCACGTCCAGTTATTAACGGTGGTTTTGTTGTTTTACTGAATTGCCTTTTTTGTGGTTTTTATCCCCGTTGTCCTACTTTCTTGGTGGGATTCTTAAGGGTTTATTGTTCACTGAATTACATTTTTTATTGTGTTTATCGCTGTTGTTTGCACAAACAAGACTTGGCTGTGTTGAAACCGTCTACCTCAACATAATCAGAGAAGTTTCAAGTTTACGTTTATTAATGTTTTCATTGTAATATGATGTTGTCATTGTTGTTAGTCATTATTATTTTTTTACTTTTTGGTTTATGTGATTTTTTTTTTCTTTCGTTTTTTTGTCCACTGTCTTGTCTATCACTAATTAAAAAAAAAATAAATAAAAAAAAAAAGTTTCAAGTTGCTCTTTGTTTAATTTTTTTTTTCATTGTAATATGATGATGTTGTTATTGTTGTTGTTCATTATTTTTTTTTTAGTTGTTTTGTTTTTTTCTTTCATTTATTTGTTCTTTTCCTGTCCACTATGTCTTATTTATTATATCACTAGTAAATTTAAAAAGGACAAGTTTCCAGTTGGTCTTTACGTTGTCTTTATTTCATAATATGTTGTTTTTGTTGTTTGTCATTATTTTTTTTTAGTTGTTGGTTTGTTTATTTGATTTTTCTTTCATTTATTTGTTCTTTTTCTGTCCACTGTCTTATTTATCACTAAATAATAAAACAAAAGGACAAGTTTCAAGAAAACCCCCCACAAAAAACAGTAAAATTATGACTTCCTGTGTCTGAAGAACACTAACTTATCACCAAATGATTTCTAGTCAAAAGGGAATCGCTATCTTAATGTGTTAACCCTTTAAATCCTCTTCTGCTTGTGTTGTGTATTCATAAGAAGAACATTCTCAGCATTTAGGAGCAGGTGGGAAATGGGTGTGTCCACAGCAGAACAGATTCATCACAGCTTGGCATGTGTTTAACTGTGGGCTTCTCCTTTGTCCTGTCTTTTCTTTTGTTTCTCCCATATACACACAAACGCACAAACACACACTTATTTTGTTCCCACACAATTTTGATTTAATTCTATCTGTATTAGCCTCAAGTAATCAAAGGATAGGCAAAATGATACACTTTTTATTCTTGCCTATTCCTTTTTATGTTTTTTATGGTCATTGTATTGGTTTGTGATTGTACAAACAAACCAAAAAATGAACTTATTCATTCATTCATTCATTCATTCATTCATTCATTCATTCAAGTATGTCATATTTTCATTTTTGTTGTATTGCACTGGTTCCTTTACAGTAATGTTGCCAAATTAAACATACATATTAAACCAAATATAACACCATATTTTGACATACTTCATTATTGTTTTGTATCTCAGACCCCTGTTACAAAAGAAACTCTTGAATACTTTTATTCATATAGTGTATGTGGTTGTTTTCTAGGATGCATTTTCCAAACATATCCATGTTTAATGTAGCTGTCTGCTTTGTGTCTGCTGCCAAGTCATTTAAAATCACTTCAAATGCATCTACTGTGACCACCTCCTGCAATTTGAGGTTATGTGATGCATTTGAACTGATTTTTTTTCATTTCTTTCATTTTTTCACATTTAGTTTTTATTGAAAAAGGTGACGCAAGATCTGTCATATTACCATTTCTGCAGATATTATCCATTAGTCCTTTTGGTATTTCCTATTTTATACAAAAGTGTAAAAATCTTCAGACTTGGACTTCCTTTATTGTCATTCGTTCATACACATTGTGGCAAAGACGGCAAGGCAACACGGAGGTAGGACGGGTTTTCTTGTTCTTAGAGTTCTGTTTTAGGTCCTTCATGAACAGGGTTATAATATTCCACGCCGGTAGCTGTGCTGACTAGAACAACTGCTGGCTACACTTCAACTCTGAAAAGTCAGAAAAGCATATGTCAAAAACTGTACTGCAGATAAAACGTATACACTCACTGAAAACATCCAACAACTCTCACCAACTTCCCTAAACATGTAATGCATTCTGGGAAACATCTTAAAGCAGAACAGTCCATTTTAAACATTACAGCCCCCAGTCGCTACAATATAATGACCCTTTTAATACCACAGGGATCACCACTGATCCCAGCGCTTGTGTGTTTTCAAATGACTGTAACTCCTCACTACTTCATGCAGTTTTAATCCTTCAAACTGCCCCTGAAAGCTGGACAAGAAGTGTTTCAGAAACTACCACTGTTAAAATAAAAAAAACAACAACACATGGTTATTGACAAATACAACAGCCTGTAGCATAGAGTCAGAAAGCTCCACAAATGTAAAACTGTCTGAGTTGCTATAAAATAGTTTAGATTTTTGCAATCTCAGAAATGTTCACTCTGCACTTTTCAAGAATTTATTAAAAAAAAAAAAAGTTGAAGAAAATTCAATTCCGTTATGTCCTTTTCTCCTTATAACCCCCAGTTTTAGGTATTTAATGACATAAGAATGGTAAATACTTGACAGAGTTTGAAAATTCTACTTCTCCTGGAAAAAGTGTGTTCATTATTTACACATAGGGCTTTTTTTTTTTTTTACATAATTATTGACAAATAGAGAAAGACCAGGCGTTTTAATAAATATCTCTATGGTGCTAAAAGGATTAATTAAACAAGATGTCGTTGTATGGCTCAGATAGTGTCATTAAGAAAAAATAAATAGATAAAAGAACACAACACAGAGTAAAAACAGCTAAAACAGCAACATTAAAATGTATAAAAATCTAAAAGATCAAAAGTACGTGCAATTTGCAATTAAAGTTCTGGCAAACAAACATATGAGCTGGGTGCTTATTGTTCAAGTATTTCTCACTTAAAAACAATTAGTTATAATACCTCTGGGTTCTTTAAACATTACAGATGTTTATACAGAAAAAACATGAAATGAAGAATAAATACAGTGAGATTGGGGAAAAAAAAAGGACATTTTTAGAGGCAGTTAAAATTCTGGGGGTTTACAGGATACAAACTGGATCCATTTTTCCCATATATGATTAAATGTATTAGGGCTGCGTGATATTGGCAAAACTTGTGATATTCGGGCTGTGCAATTCATTGAATTTTGATCATAATTTGGATTTTGTCAAACGATCTCAAAACTCATATAATCGAGTTGAAACTATTTATTTTCTGTTTTTCTTTACACAATTTCTGAGA
>JAQQZY010018191.1:0-12081 GCA_030068375.1 Ostorhinchus rueppellii | reverse complement strand
AAATTGTGCCATGATGTGACTTGATGTTTAATCGGCAAAAATATTTTAGAATGGACACGTGTATAGGGGCGCACGCCTGTAGGTATCGTGGCGCTGCGCCCTTATTTCCCGGTTCAGAAAAAACCTTGGGTAACATTGGTTTCTGTCATTATGTTATCATTTTAACAAATATCCATCCAGTTAGAGGATAATAGAGGATAATAGAGGATAAAGCTAACTTGGCTGCTCGCCGAGTTAGCTGTTCTTACCAGCCCCAGGTGACTTGGAACACGTATAAAGATAACAAGTGAAAAGTCCAATTTTTAATCTCATATACTGATAAATATAACTTGAAACAATAATCATATTTATTGTTTACATTTATTACAATGTTGTTAAGTATTTTCTTACCTGTGAATGAGGCATGAGAAAAAATTAGTGAAAGTTAGCGTATTGATGCTGTGTAGCATCAATACACATGAACATGAACCTTTGGAACAAGCAACAGTAGTCTGGAGGCGTGGCGTCTGAAGACAGGGGTTGGGACTTTTGAATTGTGTCTTTTCAAAATGAAGCCTGCTCGAGCCATTTTTCTAACATCTCAGATCCTATTTAACCGCAATGCCATTTACCGTGAGTTTGACTGCAATCTTTGGTCACTTTATGTAATTGTTCTTGCAAATATTTGAACAAATTGGTAGTATCCACCTATCTAGCAAACACAGACAGATGATTTTTTAAATCTCTGTTTTGGTCTCCACCAGATTCCAGATTGATCTTTGTTGCAGTTTGAACGTGGCCAATGACCAGTGAAAAATGTTGTTTTGTACTTTTGACTTTGAATAGTCTGACCAAAAGGAAAAGTGTAACACCAACACCTGACAGCTTTTCTTAGCAATTAGAAACTATACAGGTTACGTATGTGTCTGATGTCCACACAAACAGCCAATGATTCTCACTTTAATTTTCTCTGTTATCTTCTTGATGTGTCTGCCATTCAAAAAGGAGTCAGAGTGCGTTAGAGAGACAGGACAAAGACTGGGTGTGGATGATCAGCTGCCATCTACACCTTCCAAGTCTCTAAAGCAAACTACATGAGGAAGTGAATGTTGAGTAGTTACGGATGTATAGTTAAGGCTGAACTTCTGTGCACTTGCAGAGCTGAAAAATCCTTGCAAGGGTGTTTTTCTGGATCCTTTTTGGTGCTCTCAGATCACACACATACATGTACTTTATTCTTGGTGACACAGACTAAATGCCACAACTGAATTAATGTTTAAATGTAAAAAATATGTCTGTCTTTTAGCAGGCTAAAAAAAAAGAAAAACCTCATTACTCCTTAACTAGTTTGTGGATCTGTAGATTGAGGGATGTTCTGTAATTTAGGAACAAGGACACATAGTAATGTTAAAAGATAAAAAGATGGGGGAAATGTTAATATTGGATAATGTTGTACTCCCTCAGTGATTCACTTTCCAGAAAGACAAATGAAAAGAAACGAAGGACAAGCTACTGTTCAGTTGTTGGAACAGCATCTCATCCTGAGGTGACATCAGGACTTAAGCTCTTTGTGTCTGAATCACTAACTCATAGTCTAGAATAAATCATTACGTCATATTTTAATAGAGGTTTGTCTTCTTGACATGTGCACACGTCATCTTTTGTCTGCAACACAATTTAAATGAACATGAAAATGCTAATCATCCAATAATCTAATCCAGCTGTTTAATTTTAATGCCCTGTCTTTGTCCGTCTGTGTGTCTCTGTCTGTCTGACCTTCACCATCTTCCTCACGTCTGAGACACTAGAGGTGGCATCTGTGGGTGGATGTTGACGTGCGTGTGTGTTAGAGAGTGTGATTGTGTGAGTGCACATTTAGTTTGATGCATATGGGTTTGTTGCTTGTGTGGTTGTGTGGGTGGGTGTGAATGCATGCAAGCAAATGCCATCTACTGAGTGTCAAATAAGGTAATTACACATGAACTTACCTTGCCAGAGAACTGATTTCTATGTAGTTTTTGTGTTTCTTTGCTCAACAGTACTAATGTTGTTGTTTTTTTAATGTAAATATGAATACAGGTGTATTCAGAAACATACATTCATACATATTAGTATGTTGTTTTCTTGGGAATTAATGTGTAAAAGAAATAGTGCTTGTGTATGAATGGGTGGGGCAAGCAGTAAAAGAATAAGATAGAGAAGCAGACAGAGTCAGACAGTCAGACAGAGAGGTGTTACCTCACAGTCTTGTTGTAAATGTTCTCTCTTTGATTGTCAGCAACATATCCCAGATGTTTTATTCTGTCTATATTATTAGTAATACCTCACAGCCATGCTTGTGCTATTTTAATATGCCATCAGGGAATAAAAAGCCCAAATGCTTTGATATGCTTCCCTTTCTAAATCACTGAGATTGCTTGTATATTTACAGTATGTTTCGATACCATACCAGTGGTTTGAAGATGCTCACAGACAGAATGCTGTTGCTGTAGTCTATGCCACTATTGATCATCTTAAAATTTGAGCATTTTTATGCCAGGGAAAAAAACTGTGAAGCAGCTGCAGACGGCAGCACTCTCCACCAAAAGCCAGACAAATGTCAGTCTTACATTTAGTGAAGACAGAATGAGGCACCTTTCATTCCCTGTCAACAAGCAGGTGACCTCAGGAATTGAAAAGACTGCTGTAATTAAACAAGACTTTGATTTCACTGATTGGCAGTGGGTATTTACAGGATAAGACTTGTATTTTGGTTTTTCGTCAAAGGTACAAACACAAGTGTCACAAAACACAGAAATGGCAAAATTATATTATGCAGTCTAATAAATATATATGTAATTATGTATGTTTATTGTTCATGTTTGTCTCATCTTGTACTGTCTGAACCTCTACATGATGTGGAGCTTTGTGGAGGATTTTTTTATTTTTAAAACATTTTTTGATTCTGTTCTTTTTCCTGCACACAGAGCCCTATTTTTATGGGTTTAAGGTATCGAGAATTAATCTGCAGTACTCAAAACATTTAATTACATTTCATTTTATAACAAAGTTACTGATCTGCTCAGTCTTAAAACATTCTTTCATCTTTCCCAAAATTGCCAAATAAAATCTGATACAAAAAGGTCCCCTTTCTGAACTTTGGTTCTTCATAAATCCTTTATGGGTTTTTTGAGACACTCTTTATGACAGGACAGTCAATCACAAAATTAACCTCATTTTCAGTTTAATGTCTCTCACACAACAAAATCTATACATCTTTAAAATTTCTGTTCTGCACAGCTAATAGTAACTGTTACTGAATTCAACTATGCTCATAGTTTATGCACAGCAGATACATAGTTAATGACACTTTATTTTAATGGGTTTAGAGTTGATGATGGTCCCCTTTTGTTGTGAAACTGCTTTCTATATATACATGCTCTAATCCCGCTGTAAAAGAACAGTATTTCCACGCTGGTGTCTTGAGCCCTAGTGCCCACTGATTGTAGTTTTTAATCATTAAAATTCACAGTCCTTTCTTCTCTGCATGCCCTTGTGGGCCTTAAATCACTTAGTGAGCTTTATCTGCCTTTCATCTCTTCTATTCAATTAGGTCTGGGCCCTAACCCAGTGCTGCCTCTTCCTCAGTTTCCTCCCCATCTGTTCTTAGTCTATGCTTTTACCTCTTTCTTACATGATTTTTGCTTATTGCCTCAAGGATGTTGTTGCAGTCTCTATTTCAGCATGTTCCAACAGTATAGAGTGCAGTCTGTTGTTGGGACAGCACATTAACAAGGCTAAAACTAGGCAGTTAGAAGCTGAAATATTGTTATTAAACTCACATTGCTGAAGCTTTTGTCTACAACATTGTAGTGAATACTGGTGTGTCCTTAAAATGGCCCTGCAAGTTTTGCTACAGACAAAGGTCATGGGGTCATAAAATTCAGGAGCCCTATGAAGCACTTCTGCTCATTTCATGGGGCTGTGCCAAGGAAGTTATACATTTTCTGATCTGAAATTTTCATAATATTCAAGAGAGGTTTAAGCAGTCAACAAGCATATTAGTATCAGTCCTAAGAGGTTCATAACTACCTACAGAAAATATAAAAAGTTGAACTCTGTGTTGTTGAGGTACCTTTTCACTCTGGATCAGGTTCCATTGTTTGATTCCATTGTTTTTGCACCAAATCATATTCCTAAGACTTCAGGGAATGGACTTGTTTGGCACAGACCCACAGAAAAATCACAGTTTTACCATTTTGACATTTTACTGAATAAAAATTAAATCCCAAAAAAAAAAAAAAGGCTTCCTATCAAAATATTGACTCGTATGGCTTTTGGAATGTGACCTCAGTAATTCCAAGTGATCTTTTGGACATAGTATTAAGATCTATGTTTTTAAAATGAAAAAGTTCTTGGTCTAAACTAATCTGTGCCAGAAAGCTTTTTGGCATCTCACCTGTAGCCTAGATCTGTCTTCAGTACACTGCTGTGTTTAATAGAGCTATTACCTACATAATGACAGTCTTCTATTTATTTCTCTTGTCTTTTGTGTTAATATTTTGATATACTGAACATGTCTACATATTTCCATGACAGCTTCATGTGTACATAGAGACATCAACATACGAAATGGAGTGTATGAGAGACATGTGAGGAGCCTGGATGGAGGGGAGGTGGCTATGCTGACATGCAGACATGAACAGACATTTCCTTTCTAACAGTTCATCTTCACCTGACAGAACCTGCTGCCGTAAGGTGACCTGACACACATAAAGCCTGCACTCACAGTCTTTGTGTCTCTGTATCTCTGACATGAAACACTAGATGCATGTACAGGATGATATGCAGTGGAGCTCTACTCCTGTGAGACAGCACAGATGTATGAGATGGATGCATCTTTAAGACGTGAACAGCCTCCGACAGCCTTGAACCTGCAGCCCCTCTCTGCTCTGCCTGGTATGCATGGAGGACTCATGTTTTCTGGGGTGTGTGTATACTGTGTGTGTTACAATAATGGAACAAAGGATTCTTTAGTACAACAGGCCCGTGGCTGCAACGTTTCCTCCACAAACACACTGAGTGCTGTATGTATTTTCATGTATGCTCATGTGTGCTGCCCACATGTGTGCGTTTTCTCACTCATTGTTTATCAAGAAAGACTTCACTTCTGTGTGTTTGTGTCCCTGTGGAGCACAGCTTTCGCCTGAGGCCAGTCTGACTTTAGGCCTCCTGCTTTTTGTCAGACCCCACTTGCCTTTCTCTCCTCTGGCAATGATCTGGCAGACTTCTGCTGCTGCTAATCCCTCTGCTGACTGAGCCTTAAAACATCTCCACTAGTTTTGTCATAAAGGCAACATTTTTATTAAATCTTACTGCTTAAAGAATCAGAAGAAAAGAATTGTTATGACCTGACAGATCACAAGTTGGAAATAAAATAAGGCCTTTAAAAAAAAAAAAAGCAGAGAATAAATATCAGTAATGACTATATATTTTTCTTGGGTCTGACTTAAGTTCACTCCTAACATCAGTTTACACGGATTGGATCCATTTAGTGTAGCGATGCTGTTGTCATTTTTTGAGCTTCATTACAGATTTTTATACCACAGTGCCCATTAAAAATGTATAGGAGGATACTTAATCACTGTTTCTAATCTGTGCAAAGTAGAGGGAGTAGTTATGGGGGATCAGTGATTCCAAAACAGAAAAATATATATATTTTCTACATAATAAACTCCAGATGGATGACAGTTGAAACATTTCTGATTGGATGAACATCCAACACCACAAGGTTAAGTGACAGTCTGACCTTCTGTTGAAACATGTTGCAAGTTGTGTGAGCAACCTGCTTGTTTTGACCAATAGTTACATCCAGTGATGTACAGTTACATCTCACAGTTGTATACCCCGGTTGTCATAGTGTGATGCATAGGTGACAACATGGTGCAAGTCCAGCTGCTTAATATTGGGAGAAACTCCACAGTGTAAGGAAGTTGAAGTGGACACGAGTCAAACATATGGCCAGGAGGCCAGAACTGACCAGCCAAAGGATTACTATTGCAACAACACATCATCAGTAGGGTAAAACTAGCCTGTCTCACGACGGTCTAAACCCAGCTCACGTTCCCTATTAGTGGGTGAAGAATCTAACACTTGGTGAATTCTACTTCACAATGGTAGGAGGAGCCGGCCAGCGGACCAGAACTGGCCAGCCAAAGGGTCCACTCAGGCCCATGGAATGAATATGTGAAATTCAAAAATTACACTAAAGATATTAACAAGTCTTTCAAGAGAGTCAAAATCTGTTTAGTTCAAGTTCCACATTCAGCCCAGTTCGATCTCAGATGAGTTGGATCAGTACAATATTATCAAAATAAGCTATAAATAATGACAACCCCATTTTTTTCTTTTTGTTTTAGTGTAAAAAATGTTGAATTACATCAAAATCTTTACATTTACAAATGATTCTTTCAAAAAAAATATGGATAACCTGAACAAATATGCATGAAATAGCATGAAATGTCTCAATGGAAGTAAGTGTAATTTTACAGTGTTCTGCCTGCAGAGCCACTGTGATCTAATTTTAATGCACGTGTAAATGATAAATTGATATATATTGTTAAAATTGCACTTATTTTTCTTCAGATTTTTCATGTTGTTCATGTTATTCCCATTTCTCAGGAAACTGTGTACATGTAAACATTTTTATAATGTCATTTTAATTTTTTCACTGTTCACATTGGGCTGAAACTGGCCCCTGAACTAAAAGGAGTTGGACTCCCCTTATTTAATTAAACTATGTCTTTGTGGAGATTTTTTTTTTTTTAACTTCACACTAACTAATGATCAGTCCATACTTACAGTATATAGATATTTAGCAAAGCAGTGTCAAAAACAGATATTTTCCCAAGTAAAAAAAAAGCCCCCCAAAACTCTAGGTAGCCTTGGGAGATAGGTTGGACTGGACATGTGCAGGTGTTGTGGTTAAATCAACATAATATTAAGAAATTCTGTTGCTGCTTAACATCTCAACATACTACAGTGTTTGCATCTACTGCATCCTCTGTTAGCCACGTCATCCACAGTTTTAAATCTACCAGAAACTATTGTCAGTTTGTGCTTGTGTTTGGAGGATAGTGTGTATTTTGTAAAGGGTGTGTAGACAGATTTTGTGAAATACACACATCCTTTTCATGTAGGCAATAAATAAGTGTATGTGTTTCCATGTAATTCCATAATTACCATTAAGCATATTGTAGTTCAAGTGGTCTTGACGGGAGACAAGATTTTGTCACACCTTTGGGGATCAAATTCTGTGGCGAATACCTTGTGACCCAGTTTGAGTTTAATGACAGGTGTTTTTAGACAGGTTGGGGGTAATACGTGATTGACAGCTGTAATTATAATCACTATTAAGACTTTGCTGCTGTCATCTTTGACTTGACACAGAAACATCTTTGCTTGTCTGCAGTGACATGAAACACCTTCAACTCATCTATACTTACATTTATTCATATTTTTAGTTGGACTGAGAGGAGAGACATGCATGGGGAAGGTGTATATTTTAAATTCTAGTGTTTTCAAGTAACTAAAAAAATGAGTAACTGACCCAGGCTAGAAAGACAGCTCTTAGTTCATGTTATTGATGTGATTGGCTTCTTCTCCATAGCAACAGCAACAGAAGCTGATTGGTTCTGCTGTATCTGAAGTCTCACCAAACTGATGGGGAAGAAAAGCATTTACTGTTATGTTTCTGTGTGGAAGACCTTGGGAATGACGTCTTCTTTTTGAATAACTGTTCATATTAAAACATTTGAGAAGCCAACTTTCAAAATATTTTAAATCTTGCATTATTTATATCCACCCATACTACAGCTGTTAGATGGTTGGCTACAGGTAGAACATGAACACTACTGTGTCTCATAGTGCATGGATGAAAACTCCCACAGGGGCCCACTTTGTAAATATTTGCCCTTTGTTTTAATTGACAAATATCAAAATGGCTCTGTTAATTAAAGTTAGCACAGTTCCAATGGTTTATTTAGCTGTGGCACAGTTTTGAATTGTTTTTTGTAAAGTCTAGATGAAAGTGGTAGTACTGTTCTTAAGTCTATGCATATGAACGCAGATCAGGAGTAGGCAACCTATGGCTCATGGGCCACATCTGGCTCTTCAGCTGTTTTCCAGTAGCTCCCTGTTACTAAAAATATATGGATTGAAAAACACATATTTTAATAAATATTTTTCTATTATCGTTGTAACCATAAAGTCATTCGAATGTTCTGTAGTTGTAAAAATGCAAACTATACACTGAGGGAATACAAAATTAGAATTAGTTGTAGTAGTAAATGTAGACTACTTTTTTATGTTCATGACACTGAGGGCATTTGTCTCTATACTCTGTTGCAAAGAAAGTGTTCACATATCAGCCAGTTTTTACTGCACAACACAGTAATGACAAATGACAGCTTCTCACAAAGTCACCACTTTGAGCTAAAACATCTTTAGAACATTTTTTGGGCTTTTTAATGTTTGTCCAAAAATGGCTCTTTCAGTACCAAAGGTTGCCACCCCCTGATATAGATAATAGACATGGTAGATTTGGCTCTTGGGTGACATAACTCTTGCAACTGAATCTGTACAAATAATGCACCTTGCATTCAGTTAAAGTATTTCTCAACATAACTGATGTTTCAGTTTGATGCTGAGGAGTACAAACTGTTAATGCTTAGCTGCTAGCATTGTGCAGCACATACTGTACACATACACATTTACAACCATCCAGCATCAGCACATTACACACACACACACACACACACACACACACATACACACACACACACACTCAGAGTACCCAGTCTATGTAATCCCATCGTCTCTGCCTACCCATCCCTGAGTCCTGTGTTTGTTTGTGTTGTATCTAGTTCCCGGTGCCATATGCTATCCGTAGCCATTGGTATCACACTCTGCAGCAGGCCCTCAGTAGCCTGCTGTTCACAGGGCTCGGCTCTTCTTGTCTAAACAAAGACTGCACTGACAAACATAGTAAAGTATAAGAGTTCATGATGAAAGTTTCAGAGGAGAGGCTTACATATTGTTTTACTGATCCACTTTCCACACAGCTATGCAGTAGCTCCAAGCTCTGCTACAGCCATCAGCTCTATGAAAAAAAAGTCTCCTTTGAAATCAGTAGACTGCTACAATACATTAGCAAAGCATTTCAACACGAAACACCCTTGTTGATGACCCTGTCTCCCAGAAATGACCTTCATATATAACTAAATAGCAACTCTTTTTGTTGTAAACTTAATTAGTGACTTTAGTTTGTAGGAGGGAAGTGTAATTTATCAGGAAAGATTGGAAAAGAGGAGGCAGAGGGGAATGGGAGATACTTACAGTCTGGATCCTGACTTCTACAGGTCTTTAGTGCATAGGATTAAAAAGGTTGTGGTTTGATTTATTAAATACATAATGTGATATGTGTCATGGGCGACACAGTGGTGGAGTGGTTAGCACTCGTGCCTCACAGCAAGAAGGTTCTGGGTTCAATCCCAGCACCAGTCACTGGTGGGACTTTTCTGTGTGGCGTTTGCATGTTCTCCTGATGTCTGCATGGGTTTTCTCCGGGTGCTTCGGCTTCCTCCTAAAATCCAAAGACATGCATTGATAGTTTAATCAGCTAATCTAAATTGCCTGTAGGTGTGAATGTGAGAGTGATTGATTGTCTAGCCATGTCAGTCCTGCAATGAACTGGAAACTTGTCCAGGGTGTACCTCACCTTTGCCCTTAAGTAGCTGGGATAGGCTCCATGCGACCCCTGTGACCCTAATGAGGATAAAGCAGGTTCAGAAGATGAATGAATGAATAATGTGACATTTTAATCACATTTTTGTGCAGACTGTTTTTATTTAACCAATCCCTCATCTCTTTCCCTAACCATTAACTGAAACATGGTCGGTGCCTGAACCATAAAATGTATTAATAGTACACAAAACAAATTAAACATATGTGCAGTCTATATTTACATTTGACTTCAACATTTTCTCAGTTCAGTATGTTACTCAACAACATTAAATTTTTTGTCAAACTGTAACATAATTGGAGTTCTAATTACATTTTTGACATTGCTAAATCTATCTTATTTACAGCTATTTAATTGCTTTCATTCAGCTCCTGAAATTGTTAAATGTTTTGCTTCTGAACTCATGAGTGGATTACCTGCATCTGGTGTAAAATTGTTACATGAACATTTTTTCATTTATCTGTGGAGCTCCAATGTTACAGTCAGGTATTATTTATCTGTTTTGTTTATTTTATGATTGGTACAAGGAAGCTGCAGATGGATTTCTGAGTAGTATAGATGGGTAACAAATGAAAGGACCAGGCACATGCACACATAGTATCCAAAGGGTGCTTGAGCCCCTGCCCTTTTTGCCTTGTAGAAAAAAAGTGTCCTTTTTATTTTTTTTTAATGAATAAATTCCTGTTCTGCATAGGGATGTGAAAGAAAACGGTGATATAAAAAACGCCATGGTTATCTACCATGCACATTTCCTTGTAATAGCATGTCACGGTATTGTATGTGTGTGCTGAGTCTAAAGCCGCTTCTCTGTCTGCTGTCTCTCACTGAGGGGTGGGGCTGCCCTGTGCTTTGTGTTCACATGCATGTCCAGAGAGAGAGAGAGACAGAGGGGCACAATCCACGGCTGCATCTACACTCTATGTGTTGTTACTGCACAGATGAGACGTGACAGTGGAGCAACTTAGTGGAGTTATAAAGCCAAACCCCTCCTCTAATATTACTTAAATGTATTGAATCACAGTAAGAACAGGAGGAATCATTCACACCATTTCCAGATATTGAGTTTATTGTGAACTGCTGTTTCTACAGTAGGAACAGCAAACTCAAACAACAGTCACAGTCGTAATTTTTGGGGGTTTTATAACATTTTTGGATGTGTAGCCTGTACTATTATTATTATTATTATTATTATTATTATTATTATTATTATTATTGTTGTTGTTGTTGTTGTTGTAGTTGTTATTTAATGAAAGCAGCATTAATGTGCACCTTGGGGAAAATGTCATATTAGCCTTAGCCTACTAGTTTGGAAGGTATGACTTGGTTTCTGAAAGTCAGGAAATTGTTGTAGCTTATTTTGTAGCTAATAGAAGTCTGAGGCTATGTTTGCTATGTTATGTCAACAATAAATTATTGAGATCAATATGTTAACTGCAGTCCTGTACGTGCTACAGACGAACCAGTAACTGTAATTTAACCATCCATTCTACTGTTGTACGGTCGTGATCATCACTGTAGGCTAAAAAAACAAGTGATGATGATGTTGATGATGATAATGACAATATATTAACAACAACAATAATGGGATGAATGATTAATCAATAATATTGTCATTAATTTCAGCATTCTGGGGATATAAGATGTATGTTATATGAGTTTGAAATACAGTATCATTGTTAATTATGCCTGCAGCACAATGCCAATAAAGAAAGACTACAGAAAAGGTAGCAGAAGGAGTGGCAGGAAGCAGCTAAATTAGGATTTTGACAATAATCTGTTAATAAAACTCACTGACTTTGAGCCCCTGCCCCTCTATTATCCTGTGCACATCCCTGCACAGGACATCATATGGACCAGCATATGGTGTTGGAATTGATTCTGTAAGTGGGATCTTGCCTTATTAGGTTTTTGATAATGGAGTTGGAGAGTGCTGTATAACATGTTGGTCTAAAGTCTCCCCAGGGATTACCCATCTAACTCACCTTTGTCTAATCAGGTCATAGCATGGATTTTCTTTAAAAAAAAAAAAAAAAAAGTTAAAGCCCGAGGCCGAGACGCGGTGAGGGATGTGGACCAGAGGAGCACCACTTTTGAGAAATCTCTGCATATGGGCAAAGAGTTCCAGAGGATCCTCCCGCACCCCGTACCCGCCGAGGCTGAGAAAAAAAAAGTTAAAGCAGGGCGACACGGTGGTCCAGTGGTTAGCACTCGTGCCTCACAGCAAGAAGGACCCGGGTTCGATTCCCTTTCTGTGTGGAGTTTGCATGTTCTCCCCGTGTCTGCCTGGGTTTTCTCCGGGTACTCCGGTTTCCTCCCACAAT
>JAQQZY010018130.1:0-12085 GCA_030068375.1 Ostorhinchus rueppellii | reverse complement strand
ATAAATACAGAGCTACATTTACCTACTTACATATCATTCACCTCATAGCACAATTGCCTAAGTCATATTTTTTAGAAAATGAAGCAGCAGGAGCAGTTAGGAGAGTGACAGATATCAAAACATGGCCAAAAATATGACTTACACAATTATGGTATGATATGAATATATTATACCCACCATCTACATACAAGTATTTGTTCAAATTGTGGGTTTGTTGTAGCTCCTACTGCACAAAACTAAAATGTTGTAATCAGGCAGAGATGAGTTGCCTATTTTTACCAGCACATATAAGTAACATATCAATAGTACCATGAATATTTTTTTCTTTGAGGATTTTTGCCTACACGCAGCCTTCCCTTCATAACTGATTAAAATCTTAACTGTTAAAACGCTCCTGTTTATTTGACGTGTTTTTCTCGTATGAGTGGCAGCAGGGAGCAGGGTTAGGGCTGGACTCATTAGTGCTCACCTCAGTTCAAGGCTGTTTCCACAGAGGTATTCAGCTATCCACACTCACATTAACTAATTTACTTACAGGCATGTCCTGGTCACATAGCTCAAGGCATGGACATTTTGTCTCGCTGGTGACAGCTTTATGGATTGTCAAGGTGATAAGTGGCTCGGGCAGCATGCCGTTAACACTGCTGCTAACATCAGGACAGCTAGCAACATGCCATACTATCCTGCACCATGTCCCCGTGCTGAATGCTCATTATTTCTAAACAGTCATATGACAGCGGTAAAGCTTCAGACTACTGCAATACATAGAACTCCCATAATCATTCTGCTGTTAATTATTTAGGTTGGCAATCAGCAATCTAATTTTACATGGATAGCTCCCAGAAGACTGTCAAATTATTCATACACTGAACTTTGCCCATTTATTAATACCGCTTTAGGTGAGGTGTTTATTTTTAACTATGATGTCTATATCACCGAGTAGATGCTTTAAATGGTCAAGCCTTGGCTGTGATTTCCACATCCATATAGATCCATAATATTTAGGCTCATGCGTTGGCTTCTAGAAGTGGAGCAGGGGACCATTTTTTAATATTGCATGAAGCAGCTTTTATAATCAGCAGGCAAGAGGGCCACCTATCCTCACCACTGTTCGGTATGTCTGTGGATTTCTGGTGGTTCAGGAGACAATGCAACCTTTAGCTCTCCCCTCTTACATAACTGTCTGTCAGAAACACACAGGGCGGTTGGCTGCTGGGGAGGTGCTGTGGTGCACACCGATTCCCCTGGTGTCCTGCTGTACCACCGTTTCATTAGCCTAGCTGAGCCTTTTCTTCATGAAGTCTTTTCTGTACATCCAGGACACAAAACCAGCATAAAAAAATCATCAGAATTCACACGTCATCATGAACCATCATCATCGTAACAATTAACACATAAAGGAACATTGCATGTAAATATTGGAAACACTATTCCAGACATAATAATCCAATTATTTCCATCCACAGAAACACCGTTGTTGGCAAAGATCAGTTGTCTTCCAACTCTCTCTTCGCTCTGTGGTTGGATCTAAGGAGCTCGATGTAAACTGGAGAGCCTTAGTGTCCAATAAGACAGCAAAGCCAGGCTGATATAGGGCTTACTGCAGGTCTCATCCAGTCTGAAACTGGCCTGTCTGAGTACCTGTCCTTCAGTGTGTCTGTCTATATCAGCCTCAGGAAGGCAGACATTTATAAAGGTCTGTTATGAAATCAAAAAGTGGGAAAATATCTCCTGCCATGACAGGGCAACAAGCGAAACAGAAAAAAACAAAAACAAAAAGTACAACACAACAGCATCAATGTGGAGAACACAGCATATGCAGACAGGAGAAATTCTTCATCTGTCTCTTATTAACGTCTTATCAAGTCCACTGCCTGTACGTCTACTTTAAAAGGGCTTGTACAGCTATGAATCAATCTTACTGGGAAACAGTTTGTGCATCAGGGAGGAGATAAAGAAAGAGAGGATGACAGCGAGGTGCAAGGTCCTACCACCAGAGGACATAAATCTCAGCAGAGACAGGCTCTTGCTATCTTAAAAGGTTTGCGACCCCCTTGTCACCCCTCTCTAACCCTGAAGCCCTTCTTTGTCATGTCTGTCCCTCTTTAACCTCATCCTATCTCACTAGCACCGACCTGTCTCCTAAAAATATGCTCATATAGAATTATTATGCATTTACATTTCTGTACGAAACGTAAAAAGTGTAATTCTATCAACATTTATATTTGACCCTGTCTTTACCCTTTAGTATTCTTTTAAATGATTTACTGCTGACAACTGATGGATCACTACTCTTTTTAAAGTTCTGTTTGGGGAACTCAGAGCACTAAGCTATGGTTTGGGAAGATCAGAGTCTTTGTAAATACTCAAATATAAACTATGGCTTTAAGCATGACACAAAATATGCAAATTTTTATACTGCTTAACATAAAACTCAAGTGTTTTTCTGACTTAAATCAAGTGCTTTAGTTAGGTAAACTCAATGTATTGCCTGAAGATTCTGGATGTGTAAACATGTGAAATGTCTGAATTTGCAAAAACAAAAACAACCAAACCATGAGATTGTTTTCAAAATGTGTTTGACAAAGTGCAAAACAAAACAACCATCCAGTACTGAGCATAAGTCTTAGGCCAACATTAGGTTTGTTGGTTTCATAAGCGTATAACGATCGCACATATGTACAGCAGGAAAAACTAACGTTTCAGTGATGTAGCAGCTTCTATAAACCAAAGTGATAATATTTAGTGCGACTCCCTTTTGCACTCATGTCTTTAACCCTTTTGTTCAGACAATATGAGATTTATTACACCATACCAAGTTTCAATCGACACATGTCAAATGCTTTTGACTGTTTGTTCTGCTTCTTGTCATGGGGTCAGGGGTCACACTAAATACTGACTTTAACCTTTACAACCCACTTAGTTCAGTTTTTCTGTGCATCTTTTGAGGCTGTGCACATATTTCCTCTATTTTCTTATTGTATCTGAAGAAAAGAGAATGAGAAAAATAAGGATGCACGTTCATTTCAAACCTGCAAAAACTGAAGGTGGACTAAGACTTTTTGTATATACATGTGTATGCACTTCTTTGTAGTGGTTATCTTTGTACATGCCTTTAATACTCAATAGACTTGTTAAAAGTGCAATATGTAAAATATGTGAAAAAAATGTACATGTATTAAAGGCAGGGCAAAGCAAGCCAAGTTTATTTATAGAGCACATTTTATCCTCAAAGCCAATTCAGTCAGTTTTACAAAAGTAAAAGTAATACCCAGATGGAAATAAAGACAGAGTGCTTTATCAGTAAAAGATCAAAATCTTTACAAATATCATTAGATGAAAATAGAGAGTATATAAAATCACAATAAAAGAGAAAAACATTTATATTAAAATTATTAAAAGAATAATCAGACTATAAAATGTAACATTACTCCTGTTCTGACATTCTAAACATAAACAGTTATGCAGAGGCTGAGAGGAGGTGATCTGGGCTGGAAAATAAGACAGGAGTAGTTCAGGGACGTCCACATGACAGAAAAACACAAAACATCTATGAGGCTGTACAAGGTTAGGTTCAGTTTTTGTACTGGATTTACAGCCTTCCTAAAAAAAAAAAAAATACTCAGTATCTGTTTAAGTGTACGCTATATTTAGAAAACTTTTCTCGCTTTTTCTTGCCTTCATACAGTCCTTTAACACGAGGTACTAAAGCCCTGAAGTCTCTTAAACAGAGCAGAGTTCAATGACAAAATACAACCCATCTGCAGCCTATGCTGTTTGAATATGTTATTTCAAGTTAAAACCAATAAATTAATAGATGAAGATAATATTTTACAAAACAAAAATTATCATCTGCGTGGGAGTTTGGGCTGCTCGATTATGGAAAAAGTCAATATCACAATTATTTTAATCAATATTGAAATCATGATTATTCAAACGATTAATTTTGAGTTTCACACTGCATTTATTCAGCATTTCTCTCTCTCTCAATAAACACTTTGTTATTGGTTCTTTATGCAAAACATTTAAATTGAAAACAAAGTTTGGCTACAAATGTGAACTTTACAGCTGTTTTGCAATAGAATGGATGTATTGTACATGCATGTCTCAGAAACTGTGTAAAGAAAAATGGAAAATAAATGAACTCGATCAAATCAAATTTCAACTCTATTAAATGAGTTTTGAGATCGTTTGACAACAAAATCGAAATCGTGATCAAAATTCGCTTAATTGCACAGCCCTAGTGTCCAGTGGTTTTGAATCCGGTCATGTAACCACTCCCACCGAAGACCAAGTGAACAGAACACCTCAGATCAGACACCCAAACTCTGACTGAACACTTCAAGATGTTGACAGATCCAACATGGTTGACTCTGCTTCATTATCAAGGCTGGAAGACAGAAGATGATTATAAAATAGAAAAGGATATGTTGAGCCATTATCATTGGCTATAAAATACTCATACTTTCAGGATTAAAAAACAGGACCAATGTCCATGTATCTCACTGTTGTTTTCCATCAAGAATCACGAACAACATGAGAATGTGAGATTGTCAGGTTCTGCTATGTTAGTCTTGTGGTACAGATAGATAAGATTAATCTCCCAATAGAAGTGGGTGGTACTTTCACTGGAGAACTCGATGAACTAAATGAAAGTTCATATATGACTTCATAACAGTAGTAGTAATAGTAACTATATTGACATGTGTAACTATTTCCATGGTATAAAACAGCAAAATATTGCCTGTTGCAAGTATATACAAAATTTTAATATTTCAAAAATTCATCAAAAATGTAAAAAAATCTAAATTTCTCCAAACTGTGGACAACCTTTATAGACACTGTCCAAGGGAAGCTATTTGTAAAACTAGAAATTAATCTGACTAGTTGCTTTGTCGGAGAAGTTTGAAGAAACTGCTAGTGAAGACAATGAAGATGACGACAGAGAGGATTTTTTCTCCCTCCATCCATATTTCTTTGCTCCTCTACAGTAGCCATAGATATTAGTGTAAATACTAAGTTCAGTATGTCATAAACATCCCATCTCCCCTCCTCTACACCCCCCCCCCCCTCCACCCCCACCACACACACACACACACACTCCCTTTTCACCCACAGTCCAGGGTAATGTCCTGCTCTGTCCTGACCCGGCTGTGAAGTACTGGAAGAGCAGCCAACACTGACCACCTGAGACACCGAGCACCAAAGTTATTATGACAACCAAGTCAGCCAAACATCTGTCAACCTGTGCATTGTGGAGGATGGAGGGAAAAGAAAGGATGTAATAGTAAGGAAAGTAACAGATGGAAAGAAATGAAATAAGGAACAGAGCTGTGATGCGATTTATAACACAATGTCAAGAGAAAAAGCAGGAATAATAATGACTATGAATTGATATTGAATTTTATTTCATACTGTACCAGAGACTATTAGATGGGAAAAGGTTTGGTCTTATACATGTTATAAAGATGACAAAAGTAATATATTTTTTTAAAGAACTAACAATAACAACCAGACTACATTATAAAGTAGGGGTGCAACATGTTGTACCATTCAGTGTGCCCCCCATAGTTCGGTACGAGCATGTGCAGCTCGTTTGCCATTTTCAAATGAGATTTCCGGGTAACTCGCGTTTCTATTAGAGCTTTGTAAGAAGACTGACTTACGGAATTCTACTGTCATTGGCTGGAGAAGGATGTGGAGCATGGCTAGAGTATTAAGTGCTGGAGCTGGATGCAGTGAGACCCTGTCCAAGCCGGATGCGGCCCGAGCCAGACGTGGAGTACACCCCTTCTACTTCCAACTACCCTCAGTATCCACCTTAGTAAAACGTCTTCTGTTGCCGCCATGTTTGTTATTATTGACTTTCTTCTTCTTCTTCTTCTTCTTCTTCTTCTTCTTCTTCTTCTTCTTCTTCTTCTTCTTCTTCTTCTTCTTCTTCTTCCCAAAAGTTTACTCTTCTTCATGGTATTTGGCCAGTATGGTAATTAAGAGTGGTGCCCTCTGGTGGATTGATTGAGAAATGCTCATTCCACTGTATATGTAGAAGCATGAAGGCAGTCACACATGATAATGTTAGAAATAGACATACCTATTTACATACATAAAGTAACATAAATGAGCCTTAAGACTCTCCATCAGCTGTACCGAAATGTGTACCATGACTCAAGAACCACAGTATGTACTGAAGTGTGGATGCTCTGTACAGTTGCATTCCTTTTATAAAGTGGATCTATTTCAGTAGAATGGTAAGGGTCTTCCAACTGATAGACTAGTGTAATACTCCTGTGTTTTTCTGCCCTGCTGTCCGTCTTGTTTTGTCTCTTCCAAACTAATTATTAATTTGTACGTCATCTGAAGAAAGGGGACATACTGTAGCATGTGGATGATTTACTAAGAGATCCTCAAGCAGATCAGTAAACAGATATCCCACATCCAAAACGAGTAGAATTAGTCAGTTTAAGTAAAAATTGATATAATTTATCTCTGTGAATGGCCTGAGTAAACAACCAAAGAGGTGATATTTGCATCACTCTGTAAACTTTCTGACTTGAAACCACTTGCAGTGGCTGCTTTCCAGAATGATTCTTTATTAAATTCTTGCCTTCTCCTTCCTTCACTCCTTCCTTTATTGATATGATGTACTGTGCCTCTGAAAGTGCTTCCGATGTGAAAAGAGTGGGTGAGAGAAAGAGAAAGTCTATCTAAAGGTGTGAGACAATATGTATGCAAATGTTCTCTCTGAGCAGATCAGAGCCCATGAGCATGGCTGCCATACGGTGGCAGGATGAGGATTTATCATCCAATATCACCTCATCATAAATGATAATGATAAACACATAAGCCACACTGTAATAAAGTTATATACCACCTGTAACGCGGTTACTTAAACATAGTAGTAAATCAACAGAAAAGAAGATTTAAGCATTTATGGCATGGAGTGGTGGAAGATGAAAGGAGACAGTGAGGTGAATAAAAATTAAAGAGTTTTGGCATTTAAAGGGAAATTTAAACAGAAACAATACAGCCCAGTTAACCAACTACCACGCAGACAGAGTTCTTTTCAATTGCTCAGTGTTCGAGCCAGACGGGAGAGAATTAATAAGGCTCTACAGTGTATCGGTGTTACTAAATTGGCGGTGTTTCATAACAAACTCTTTCAGAGCAGTTATCAATTAGAAACAATTAAAAGAGCCATTCATCATTCATACAAAGCCAGCTCCATAAAGGGAGCAGTGCTGACAGAGATGCTGATAAAATGTAATCAAAACCATAATTTGCCCGCGCTCTTTTTTCCCACAGCCATGTCTTGACAGAGTTGAGGTATGTTTATTTAAAGATCACACCTCCGGCTAGGTCTAATGGACAGAACACTGTGCTCAAACCACATCAAATAAACACATGGCTGCTAAAACAGAGTCAGTGCAGAAGAAGTGACAACATGGGAGAAAACAGGACAAGAACAGGTTTAAAAATCAAGCTGTGAAGAAACTTCAAAACACGCAGGAGAAAATCACATAAACAAGTCCATCTTTGGCAAACGTCAGTACAGCATGTGTCTGCGTGAATCTGAAGCCATGTGCTAGTCTATCTGTGTACATTCTGTTGACTGACAGCTTCCTGCAATGCCACTTTACTGGAAAACTCAAGCTATGACTTTCAATATTAATGTCCTGTTATCGTGGCTGTATTGGTAACAATGGAGATACAGTCTTTGTGCAAAGATGCACTGGGGGAAAGCAGGCCCTGTCCTACACACAGTATATCTCTACACATCCAACTTCCCCGGCTCTCAGTCCTCCAGAGGGGTCCGTGATGGCACAGGGTGAGGCTACACCCCCACCACCTCCCAGGCATATGGGAGCTTAATCAATGCAGCCTCTTCCGTGCAAATGTAACTCTATACTTGTGTAGGGAGGATAGGGGAGCTACCAGAGCGGCCTCCCCTGTCTCTCTGTCCTAATGAAGCTCCTAGGTAATCAAATCACTGTACACACAGGCAGATGGCCAATAAGGAAACAAGCGCTGGGGCTCTAGGGTGGCACCGACACACAGTTACTTAGCAGCTATACAGTAACAAAAGTTTTACTTCTAATACACATCCGCTCCAAAATGTAAATGGTTCATCCTTGGCCTGTGCCCTGCCCTTCACAAAGTTTCATGAAAATTATTGAAGCAGTCATGCAATCCTGAGAGATCAAATAACCTGACTGGTGTGTAGATGGGAAGAAAGTTACATGTCTTTTTATGTATTTGCAGTTTTAATTTGGGTTAGGGTCAGTAAAAAACTGACAAACTGCATCTTGCTCTAATTACATTTTACTTTAATTATTGAATTGTAGTGATAGTATTTATGGCTTAAAAGTTACAAACTTTTTAGATCAGCAGATGCTTTTGGTTACTAAGGCCTTTGGCATTTAATATTCATTCATTTCTTTACAATGCAGAAGCTCTTGTGAAACAACTGTGACAGAAACATGGTGATGAAATAGTCCACTCTGTCCTCCAGCTAGATTTAATAAAGATGCTATTATAAGGGAATATTTTCTTGTTCTCCCAACCTAAGAACTGGTACTAAGACCTGTCTCATTCTCCTTGCTCTGCAGAGCAAATAATACCCACTAATCCACACAGAAAACCCAGAAATATGGAAACAGAAGAGAGAAAGAGACATGGAAACAAAGGGTGTAAATGTGGGAGCTAAAGTCATTATTAGTATATTTTATGTTAAGTTCTTCCATTAGACAATTATACCCTCAATACCTGTTATGTGTACCTATTGTGTTTCTGTGTCTTTTTGTGTCACTAGAGGATGCCCAATGTGTAAAACTACTAACAGACCAAAGAGTCACTATCTCCAACAGTGTAAATTTTATCCAGTGTGAGGAGAGGAGAGGATGCAGACGAAATGAGAGGGTAGGAAACAAGAATAAAATAGAGGAAAGAAAACTAAAGAGAAGAGGGAAACAAATGTGAGGAATCAAGAGGAGATGTGAGGAGAGGAGACAAGTACAAAGAGCAAATCCGATTCCTCTGTTTTTGTCTTCCTCTCCTTCTCTGTTTAAGGCAGTAATATGTCTCCATTTCTGTCTATCCTATTGTAATGGAGTAGGTCTCACTACGCTGCCTGAGGAAATTGCCTTATAGTCCCTCTGTCCCTCTTCTATATGTGGACACACACACACAAACACAAATACACACATACATGTACACACTCTCATGGCGGTGGCCCCAGTGACACTGCTTAAATATTAATGATCTGATTCTCTCTCATTAATAATAGCTGCAGTGCTGATTACTCTGTGAATACCACTGCATGTATGTGTGTGTGTGTGTGCTGACATGTTTGTGTACGTGTACACATATGGACGTGTGCCTACTCACAACGCATGAGCCAAGTATTTGTTCTGCCCGTCACATATTACACTGGAATATTACACTGAGTCACTCCACAAGTATTACTGTCATTACATTACTGAAGCAAATTAAATAACACTGAATTATGTAACAGTAAGGAGGGTAAAAGTTAATATATGGTGATAAATCTGTTGTCAGTTTGTGATGTGTTTGTGGGCAAGACTAAAACAAAAAGAAGAACTGAGCATGTATGGATGTTGTGAGTGCACACACACACACACATACACACACACACACACACACACACACACACACATTACAAAGAAAGACATGCAACACACGTGCAAATGCACAGGCGTTCAGATATACAGAAACACCCACACAGACGGGCATGCGTTCAGTTAAGCCACACATGAGGCATGAGAGACGCAGCTGGCTTAAGCTAGCTTAGTGCTAGACACACAACAATCCAGGGCCGGTAAAAAGCATGAGTAGACATCAGTATCTATTGGGTTGTAATGGAGAACTTTGCGTCCCCCTGCTAAGAATAGCATTGGCTAACCATGAAAGCGGAGAGAAAGGGAGGCTGTGGGTGACTGTGAGAGTGATATGATGCTGTGTGTCCTTTAGAAATGATGACTCAGCAAATGACAGCAATACACACGTGGCAAATAGAAAACAAGTTTGACAACAATTGAAAACACTGGGTGAAACTGAAGTAAAACCAACACTTTAACACTGAATGTAAATACATTTAATCTCAAGAAAATTCCTGTGTGTGTGCTTGTATATATGTTTGTGTCCAGTGTGTTTGTGTGATTTTATATGGACAACCCTCTACAAATTTCCCATTTCCCTGATGAATTACATTGAACCGTGTTGAGACAGGAGGAGAGAAGAAGTGAGGAAAAAACAAGCGAGAAAAAGGGGGAGGTAATCAGTGTGTCTTTAGATTGTAATGCAGTTACATGGCAACTGAACTCAGGCACAGCGATTGAAAAGAAGCAGTGTTTCCCAGTTTTTTATCAGTCACTCATGCAGAAAAACAGGGCTATCTCAACAGAAACGTAACATTATTCATCATCCAACCTTTTGCCAATTTTCAGGCCATCTGGCTTCCTTCCTCACCTGTCTGATACCCCTCAGAGGTGGACTCCAGCTCCCGTTGCCCCCTCTACCAAACCCCCCCAACTCACCACCCACCCCAGGTCTCCCCGGCCTTGTCTGCCGTTACCAGCATTGTCTGGCTATAGCTGATGGAAATCATCTTATTAGTGCTGTGCTAATGTCTGCTCTGTATTCCTGGGACACTACAGCTGCCCCTATTTTAATTGGCTGACTCCATTAATATTTCCTTGGTTTAAATACCACACTTCACCTTTCTCTTCACTACCTCTGACCCCACGGCTGCCAACTCGATATGTTAGGCTGGGAATACAGATGGGGGAAAGATTTCCAACACCACAACCTTACTTTGGACTTATTTAATATTACAAAATAGATGTTTGTGTCAGCTGAAGTCAATATTTGGTGAATTTGGTTGCTGCTTTTTTTTGGCTTGAAATACAGTTTTTAGAGATAAAAGATGACAAGAAGACAATGTTATAATATACAATGAGATTCCACACAAAAATTTCTCTTTTGACAGCACTGAATAAGTGATGTGCTCGAACAATTGCTTAGTTCATTAATCCAAACAGTACGCATAGTCTACATCTGTTTGCAAGTCAACTAAGTTTTCATTTTAGGTGGGAAGAAATTCATGTTTTAATCCACAGAGATACATAACTATTTTATGGTACATGATGTTTAAAGAATTAAATGGCATATATAATTAAATTACATTATTGTTTTTATGGTTTGGATGGAGGGAACACGTTGATGATGATTTGTGGCCACTCAAGTTACTGACTTAAAAGTTATATGTAGTATTCATGTACCAGTCAATCGAATCAACAGTATATCCAGACTTTATCACTCAGTGAATAAAGTATAAAGTTCATTGTTTACTCACATCTTTATTATAGAATCAAAACTCATAGACAATTATTTTGACAATCTGTAAAATTGCCAAACTGTCTTCTAATCTTCATGTGCACCATCAGCTGATAGTTTACATTATAACTCTGTTAGCTTAGCTCTGTTTTTACACAGAAAACAGCCACAGTTAAACCACAAATCACCTCTGTTTTCTGTATGGTTTGTGTTGCCAGTACCTGCATTAAAGATCTGTTTGGAATCACCCAAACGAGGTCAGAAATGTCAGTTTAGCCTGAACTGTGAATCAACAAACAATTAAATGAGCAAAGATAATAACATCACATAATAACTTTATACCTTCATAATCAAACTCATAAGTATAGAAGAAACACTGTGATTTCACCATGTAGCGTCATTCTTTTAATTTAGAGCTGTGTCCAGTGGTTAAAATAAAGGTGTTTCTAACATTTATCAGTTTGTCTTTTTTTGACGATATTTTTAACAGTTCGCATCCGATCTTGTCATTCTCTGATGTTTCAGTCAAAGGCCCTGGGGTGTTAGTTTGTGACTAAGTCAGAAAAAGTGATTCAATATTATCTCTAGTGGTCACAAAAATCCCCCAGACCAGTGTTTCCCAACCCCTGTGCTGTGGCACATAAGTGTGTAATGAGCAGTGTTGGGCATGTTACTTTAAAAAAGTAATTAGTTATAGTTACTCACTACTTCTTCCAAAAAGTAACTGAGTTAG
>JAQQZY010018106.1:0-12087 GCA_030068375.1 Ostorhinchus rueppellii | reverse complement strand
TTCTGTAGTTCCTCTTCAGTACAGATGCAGTACTAGTACTAGTACCTCAGTATTTTCTGTAGTTCCTCTTCAGTACAAATGCAGTACTAGTACTAGTACCTCAGTATTTTCTGTAGTTCCTCTTCAGTACAGATGCAGTACTAGTACTAGTACCTCAGTATTTTCTGTAGTTCCTCTTCTCGGCCGTAGCAGCTGATTGGCCGACGGCGTCCTGTCACCAGGGATTAACTCTTATTTTAACACTTGTTTACTGTTGTTCCTTTTTCCCATCAGGCCGTGGGTTAGAGTGTGATGAGGACGAACACAGCAGCTCCACGCCTGGAGGTGTTCGTCACCTCCACCTGCCGACAACCTGCCTGCCGTTACATAACAAGAAGAAGAAGAAGAAGAAAAACCTCCACCTGCAGCTACTGTTGAACAGACTCTTCTTCAACTCACAGAACATTATTAAAGTCTCTGGTTTTACTTCTTCTTCTTCACTAATGTTGACTCACTATTGGTTTTTTTTATCTATTTCATGTTCAAGCCCAGCAGGAAAATCAAACACACAACATACACACTAAGTAAATGAACTTCAACACTCACAACTTCCAAATGATCTTCTCTATCTTAACTGATTTATCACCATTTATCATAATATTATCTTCTGTATTTTGCAGTTTTTTCAGTGAAAATCACATATTTTCCTATATTTAACTTACAGATTAAGTAGATGCTTATTAACCCTTAAAGACCCAAACATCCACCATCGACCAAAACTACTGCTGTAACTGTTGAACACCTACTGATCCACTAATGCTACCAATACACGTCAAATACAGTTCTTCATCTTTTCATGGTCATCAGATATGACCCATTTGGATGTTCAGAGGCTCCATAGTTACCATGGAAACACTAACTTTTTAAACTTTTGTTATGATTTGGAGCTATATAAATAAAACTGAATTGATTGATTCATCAGTCAAACCCATGGAGTTGGATCAATGACAGTGGACGGACACACTGTGTTTTAAATTATATACATTAAAAATGTATATTTAAAAAAGAGAAAGTACTAATCAATGAGAAAAAGTTTAAAATAAATAAATAAATAAAAAATCTAGTAAAAGAACAAAAATAAATAATGTGAACAATATAAGCTACAAACAGGAGAAAAATAATAAAACAGGCAATAAAAAGAACAAAAATAGATAAATAATAATAATCAATAAAATAAACACATATGAGCCATTTGGATGTTCAGAGGCTCTACAGTTACCATGGAAACACCATCATCTTCTCCAACATTGATTCCCCAGTAAAACCCATGGAGTTGGATCAGAGCCAGTGGATGGACACACTGGGTTTAAGTTCAGTTCAGGACAGATTTAACTGAAAAAGACACTTCCTTCAGTTTTCTCTATTTTTTTTTTTAATGTAATAACCCTGAACTTTAATCTGAGCTTTTATGAACATCGACATGATCACTGAATTATAAGAAAATACATGAATAACACTGAAAAATACAAAATAGGGGATAGTATTATAATAAATGGTGATAAATCACATAAAAAAGAGAAAACTTTATTTTGGAACTGAAGGAATGCTAACACTGTTAAAGGGATCTAAAGGCCAACCCCTCCCAAATAAAAGCTTCATCTGAGTGGGAGGGGCCTGGGAACGCCCTCAACGTCACACTATGATTTCTGTTGAAACTTTTCAAATGTAACTACTAAAATAAATCAGGGGTGTCCAACACACGGCCCCAGAGCTGAACCTGGTCCAGTTCAGGTCCAGTCTGACCCACAGGATGAATCTGTGAACTGTAAAAACTACACTGACGATAGAAACAAACCAAATCCACACCAGTATGACCTGAACTGGGTCAGACCAGTCGAATTATAACAAACTTTTCTCTTTGTTTTAGTGTCAAAGAGTCCTGTTGCATATTTTATTTCACTTTCATTTCTTTTTATCATCGTTTGATTCCTTTCCTTCGTCTTTCGAATGTTTTCTGTTGTTTTTACATCCTCGACAACTTTTTCTTTTGAATTTCATGTTTTCCTTCATCCATTTTTTCTTTCAACCCCAAACATTTCTCTTTGTTTTCGTGTGAAAGAGTAAAATCACATGATGAAAGCGTTTCTGTTTACCTTTAAATGTTGATTTTAATGACTTTTAGTGAGTGACCTCGTTCACCCCGCTGCTGGTTTTTACAGTGTGTTCATGACGCGTTAGTGCTGGTATGTGTGGATTCTACCCATGATGCCGTGGGTGTGGATGGATGATGATACGGCGGCTGTGTTATCTGAATGTGTGTGTGTTTAGCCCATGATGTCACAGTGCAGTTATGTCCAGCGCTGATTCAGAATTCACATGTGTGAGCGTGGGCTTCACCATTGTTTCCACTGACACACACTGGTGTTCACTCACACTCTCCTCCTTGACCTTCTCCATGGTGCACGCCGGCAGCTGCCCCTGCAGCGGTGACGAGGAAACCCCGTTCTGATCCATGGCAACAAACAGCTTCCCGTTGACGTTTAGCGTCGGATAAAATACCTGGAATCACACGGAGACAGAAGGGATGAGCACCACAGGGGGCAGTTGGGTGTGTTGAGGTGTTTATGTTGGGCGTGAATTCAGATGATCACGCCTTTGAACCCTTTAAGCACTGCCACATTTGCAATTTACATCATTCAAATTACAATAACTCCTGAACCGTTTACACTATCCACAAAATTCAAACGGCATCCTGAGCTTTCCAGCTCTGTATAAAGTATGGATTTCTATTCACGGAGAAGATAAAGGACTTTTAATCTGAAATAGTTCAGGAAAAGTTGAGTTTGTTGAATCGTCATAGATGGAAAAAGAACAAAACAAAGGTTCACTTTAATTATGATAATTTCTACTGATTTAACTGAATTTACAAATAAACATTTGGTACTATTAGAGGAAATACAGTCAAATGTTCTAATGCGAGTGAAAGTAGCATCAGCATAAGAGCGTAGTTTAATTAATTAACCCTTTAACAACTGCATCATACTTATATTGGTTGTGTATCGTTAGGAAAATTATTACTATCATAACTTTAACATAACTATATATATATTGTTCATGTTATTTATTATTTTGTTGATTTATTATTCATTTTTGTTTATTTTCCTTTTTTAAATAATTTTTGTTGGAAAAATGTTTTTTGTTCATGTTGTTTTTGACAGTTTTTCCTCATTGGTTATTACTTTGTTATTACTTTTATTCAATTTTGTTTTATTATTTAAAAATAAGTGTATCCATCCACTGTCATTGATCCACATCCATGGGTTTTACTAATCAATGTTGCAGAGCACAGTTTATTTTGTTGATTATTTTATTCATTTGTGTTTATTTTATTCACAATTTTATGTATTTTTGTTCTTTTTTCCCTATTCTATTTTATTTTTTCAGTTTGTGCCTTATATTGTTCATGTTACTCATGTCATTATGAATTTTTGTTCATTGCTTGATTATATTCTTTTTTTTTTTTTTTTTTTACTAAACTTATTAGTAATATATTAGTATTCATATAGTGGATCAACAGGTATTTCATATTTTATTTTTTGGTTTTGGTTCTGTAAGTGTTTCCTAAATCCATAAATGTCCTGTTTAGTCCAAAACCTGAAGCTGCTGAGTTTAAAGTCACAGAAGAGCCAAAAAAACCCTCCAAATATTCACTTTATTATTCAACCTATTACTGATTACTTTAAATGGATGACTACTGGTTGAAGTTTCCATGGTAACAGCACTCACCTGGGAGCTCCGGCTGGCCGTGCTGTAGGTGCTGGGCCGGCGTTTAGGCCACGGTGGGGGGAGGATGCCACTGAAGGTGCCCCCGCTGTAGGTTCGACCTCCGACCCCCTCCACCACGTCCCCGGGGACACTGTACTCATCGTCCGCCATTTCACCCTCCGAACCACGGCTACGAAGACGGAAGTTGAAGATAGAGGAGACCTGGCTGCTCCTACGAGTCCTGGAGGAGAAGGAGCGGGAGAGGAGGGGGTGGAGGGGCTGGAGGAGGAGGAAGAAAAGGAAGAGGTAGAGGAGGAGGAAGGAGAAGAAGAGTACGAAGAGTGGGACAAGGAAGAGGAGGAGGAAAAGGAAGAAGAGGAAGAAAATAAGGAGGAAAAGGAAGAGGAAGAAGAGAGGGACAAGGAAGAGGAGGAGGAAAAGGAGGAAGAGGAGGAGTTGGTGTGTTGAATGTAGCTGAAGTCTCTGTATTTTCTAAAACTTTTCCAACTTTTCACATAAACTGCGTCTGTTTAAATGACCATAAATATTGGTCATTAATCTGATCATTAAATTAATTAAATAACTGTAATAATCAGAGCTGATGCGTTTACATGCCCTTCAGAAATAGGACGTTCCATGAACCCCGGTTCAGACGTTTCAGTCTGTGATGCAGACCATCAGTTTAGCAGCGAGGTCCAGATGAAGTTCTGTTTACATTTAATCAGGTCATTCATCTTCAGTTATCAGAAGTTTATCTTGGACAGTTTTTAATCGTTCATTTTCTTAGATTTTATTCACTGATCATGTGGTTATTAAATAAAAACAAAGAAAACATAACTTGTTCAGTAAAACATATCATTCCTTCTACGTGAAAACAAGCTTTGGATTTTACTGGTTTACAAAAACACTCCACTGTTATATTCCTGAAAGCTCACCGTCAATTTGTACGACAGGAAGGAGAGTTGTAAAACAAAAAAAAAAAAAAAGGAAAAACGACCTGAACCCCGGTAAACCACCATGGGCCTGGTTTCAGACTACACCTGATCCGGGTTTCGCCGTTCCTCACCTTCCCACCGTCCGTCATGTCCACCTGCAGCAGCTTTTCTTCTGACAGGTTTGACTCCACGTCAGCCACGCCCACCAAGGCTTGGCTCCGCCTCCGCTCCTCCACGCTGTCCGGAGGCGGGCCAAAGGGTGAGAGGTCAGGTGACATTATTGAGTCCGAGTCGAGAACTTTCTGGGCGGCGACCTGGAGGCAAGACAGCGGTTTATGAGATGTCGGAAAAGGTGTCATCGTCAGCAAATGAAATCACATGATGAAATAATTAACTAGTTTATGTAACTTCGATAGTATAATCTATTTAATTTATCATATTAAAACTTTTATTCTACGGCATCATTTTCTAATTTTACACTGACTGTTTATACAACCATAAAAATCAGGTAATAATCAGATCTGATGCGTTCACATGCACTTCAGAAATACGACAAATGAAGAATGTGATGTGAACGTTATGACATAAAATCCAACTTCCTGTTACTGTCTTCAACTCATTTGGTTTTGCTCTTTTTTTTTCATTATTTCATCACATTTTTGTTTAGTTTTTTCCATTTTTTATTCAGTTCATGTTTTATTTCACAATTTTTTTTCATTATTGAATTCAGTTATTGTTCAGTTTTGTTCATTTTTCAGTATTTTATTGACTACAACTACGACTTTATTCTCAAAATGTTCTGACTTTAATCTCGTAAAAACATCACTCTTTTATTCGACTTTATTCTCATAGAACTACAGGTTTTATCTTGATATTTTACGACTTTATTCTCATAGTGACGCGTTTTTATTTTTCTATGTGGCTCTAATACGATGTGGTAATTTCCTTTATTTCATTTTAGTTTAATTGTGTATGTTAGTCGTGCAAAGGAACCTAGCATAGCTTGGTTGCTCAGTACTGCTGTGGATATGACACTGAAGTTCTTGAAGCTGAACTAATCCGACCGACCGTGGGCTGAGTGCCGGACCCTCCCTCCCGTACCTGCTGCTCCTTCTTCAGCCTCTCCATTGCCTGCTGGAACTCCCGCTCTTTCTGGTTGGCCTCGGCAATGGTCGCCTGGTTCTGCTCCTCGTACGCCATGGCGACCACGGCCAGGATGAGGTTGACCAGGTAGAAGGAGCCCAGGAAGATGACCACCACGAAGAACACCATGTAGGTCTTACCGGCCGATCGCAGCGTCTGAAACGAGGAGTCGGAAGCAAACGGACATGAACGACCACAACGCCTTCGGACCACGACGGAAGCAAACGGAACAAACCCTGAGAACATCTGACCAGAGTCACTTTTCCACTGGACATCTGCACAGAACTTTACCGATATTTACAAAATATCAAAAAAACAGAAGTGCCTAATGTTTTTTCCATTAAATCACAAAAGCGATGATTTGTTGATAATCACGAGATGACACGAGAAGTCATTCCATAAACATGAAGATAAACATAAATATGGTGCTGATTTACAGATAGATTCATTATCATTATAGACTAGCCTCTATCTCAGGGGTGTCGAACTTATGTTAGTTCAGGGGCCACATCCAGTCCAATATGATCTGAACTGGGCCGGAGCAGGAAAATAATAACCTATAAATAAAAGTTTAAAAATTATAAAAGTTTTGAGTGAAAAATATAAAATTATGAAAATGTTTACTTCTACAAACTATCCTTTAAAAAACATGGAACATGAAAAAAAGATTCCTAAGAAAAAAAAAAGTACAATTTTAGCAGTACTCTGTCTCAGCTTCTCCTTTCTACATATACTTTATAACGTACAGATCACAATCAATCTACAAAACACAAAACTTTTAATAGCACACAGAATACTGGTAAAATTATACTGAGTTCTATTAAGATATTTTAAACTGTTCATATTTACCTCCACCAAGGAGGTTATGTTTTTGACGCCGTTTGTCTGTTAGCAAGATAACTCAAAAAGTCATGGACGGATTTTCATGAAATGTTCACAGATTGTCAGAAATGGGGTATCCTACAGATGATTACATTTTGGTGGTGATCCGTACATTCAGCGCCATCTAGTGGATGAAAGTACAAACACTGCCTTGGCGGAGGTCTGTGCTCTCCGAGTGCTTCTCTAGTTGTTCAGGTTATTCACATGACTTGTTAAAAGACAGTTTGTAAATGTAAAAAGGTTTAAGTATAATTAGACTTTTTACACTAAAACAAAGACAAACTAAACCAAATACATCTGTATGGGACCCCTGAACTGTAGGATTTGAACGCCCTTGACTGTTCATATCTTCAATATAATTTTTGTATTTCACTAATTCCTCCCAGGGGCCAGATTGAATCCTTTGGTGGGCCAGATTTGGCCCCCGGGCCACATGTTTGACACCTCTGAGCTATCTGGTACTCAATTATAAAATTATTCCCTTTCCTGCTGTGTCCTCACATACTGCATCATGTTTCTGTTCAAACTCTGCACTCATTTTAACGTCCATCAACATCCACTTTCTTTTAAATTCGCCTGGCTCGAGTTGCAGAAATAGCTCTTTCCGTCGCAGTTTTGCGTGGTATACCAATTACATTACGCCCCAAACCCACCTATTGCCAGCGCAAAAAACTTTTGATTGAAAAACAACAGTTTTTTCTCAATAGTTGTTTTTACCATTAGGCAAATTTTTACACGCAAGTTATAATTGTGAAATTTGAGGGTGAATGGAAAAGCGACTAGTGTTTACAGCTGAAACATGGAGCTGCATGGATCTACGATTTAGGAAAAAACACCAGACGAGTGTTTGTGGAAACACATTTGGTTTTGGTGAATTCAGTTTCTAATAATCCATCATTGTTTCTGGGAAATTCTGATGTGTTACCATGGAGATACAGCAAATATCAATAGTTTTTTTTTTCTTGCTGAAAACAGCTTAATCTTACCAAACTGTGCCAGTGGGCAGAACAGGAGAACATATGGGTTACATATATGGAATATTTGTAACACTGTTTCCATTCTATACCAATGAAATCCAATAAATGAATGAAAAAGGAGACTTATAGTTCAATGGTGTTGTAAAAACAAACCACAAGATCAAAAACAACAACAAATATAATTTAATGTATCACTATGGCAACACCACTGAACAATAAGTCTCCTTTTTGATACATTTTCACCACTAAAGTCTTTACATGAAACCGACCAACGTTAAACACTGCGAAGGATTTCATCGGTGTAGAATGAAAAAAGTGTTACAAATATTCCATATATGTGACCCAAGTGTACTCCTGTACTGCCCAGTGGTACAGTTTGGTAAGATTAAGCTGTTTTCAGCAAAAATAAATAAATAAATAAAATTTTAAAAAATTGTATTTGCTGTATCTCCATGGTAACACATCAGAATTTCCCAGAAATAAAACGATGGATTTTAGAAACTGAATTCACCAAAACCAAACCAAATGTGTTTCCACAAACACTCGTCTGGTGTTTTTGTCTGTTTTTTCCTAAATAATGGGTCTGTGCAGCTCCATGTTTCTGCTGTAAACACTAGTCTAATAATAATAATCACGAGTCATTTTGTCATTTTCTGAGTGTGGATTCTGAACTGAATCTGAAAAGAACCACTGATCCACATTTTCAGTGTAAATCCTAACTCATTTCATTCTATACCATTGAATGTAAACCACAAACTTGGTTATTTTCATCTTCAGATCTTTGTGACAGAAATAAAACAGTGACGTTGTTTTAAATGTTCTGTATAAATAAACCAGTCCTGGACCTCTGAACTGATGCCGTAAAACCCCTGGTGTTTCCGTACCTGGTGGTAGAGGTTTTCCCAGTAGTCCTGGGTCATGAGGCGGAACAGCGACAGGAAGGCCCAGCCGAAGGTGTCGAAGCTGGTGTAGCCGTAGTTGGGGTTCCTGCCGGTCTTCAGACAGTCGAACCCGTCTGGACACTTCCTGAAAAACCCAAACAGAAGCAGCAGGCGTCGTCACAGGGGACATGACCAAGCCAGGAGCGCCTGCACGTGTTCCTGTGTTTAGCGAGTGGAGGCCGGTGGGTTTCAGAGATCTGCTTTGGAGGATCTGAAGTTGTCAATAGTCGGGATGTGGGCGGTTGCATAACTACAACTACTGTTTCTCTAAAATCTGTGATTTGGAGAATCTAACACCCCAGGCTGGTGGGCGTCGGAACACTCTGAAAGCTGAGACATTTCAATCATCTAATCAACAGCACCTTTCCCTCCGTCCGTTCGTTCGTTTGTCCATCCGTCCGTCCGTCCCTTTCTACACAAACACCGGCTCCGTTTACAACACGACGCTTGTTGATGTTGCGTCGCCATGGAGACGGAGCAGACGACTGTTCGTCATCATTGATATGCTCCATTCAGTCTGTGGGGTAGAACCTGCAGACCATGTACAGGTTTGGCTTTTGTACTGAAGGGCCTCTGCTGCTATTTACATTTACTACATAATAAATCATTTTAGATGGACCTGTTTTTCATCGTTTGATTTGATTTCATTGCCCTGTAAACGGTCGTATGTTGTGACTGTATGTTGCATGCCTCTTGGCCGGGACGCCCTTGGAAAAGAGGTTCTTAATGTCAAGGGGATTTTTGCTAAATAAAGGTTCAATAAAATAAAATCATTTTAGTTGACTGGTTCATGATTACATCAGTAAATATGAAACTTCCTTTAACACACGACTCATGTTTACATGGTTTCTTCTGCTATTTTTTTTTTGTTTCTGCGCATAGTCGTTATTATTAATTATATTATGTTCCTTTAAAATGTTTTTTTTATTACATTTCTTGAGCTGTATACAAGTGTTCACATGCGCCTTTAACCCTTTATCGGGCAAGTGACTATTTTTGGTCATTTACACATGGGTGCTTCTATGAAACTGGTCCTAGAAATAGAACAGAGCGGCTCAACATTCAAAGCAGATGAATGTCATAAAGCAGGTTTGGAAGCACTTTGTGGATTTTATTTGTTTATTTGTTTATTCACTTTTGGGAAAAGAATCAAATATGGTAACTTCACTGACCTTGATTTTTCTACGTGAATTTAAATATGATCTAATGTTCTAAAGTACATGTTTCTTTCACATTATATGTATTTTTCTTGTATTTATTAAACATACTTCATGGATTTTTTTTTTTTGGTTGCTTATGGGTAAGGAATCAAATACGATAACTTCATTAACTGTGATTTTCTATATAACAATAAAATAAATTCACAAAAGTAATACATTTTTGTTACATCAGAGTGTTTCTATCAGTGAACGATAAAGGGTCTTGGGGACAAAACTTTTTTTTTTTTAATCGAATCAAATCTACGGTTTTGTCCCATATCGTCATCCCCCTAAAACAGGGGTGGACAACTCCGGTCCTCGAGGACTGGTGTCCTGCATGTTTTAGATGCTTCCCTCTTCCAACACACCTGATTCCAATGATGAGCCTATCATCAAGCTCTGCAGAAGAGTGATAACGCCTGTCAGGTGTGCTGGAAGAGGGAAACATCTAAAACATGCAGGATACCGGCCCTCCAGGCCCACCCCTGCCCTAAAATAATATTTTATTGGACAAAAAAAGACATCTTTGCCTGAATCAGTGGTTCCAAACTTTTTTGGCTCGTGACCCCATTTTAAAATCACAAGTTTCTGGTGACCCCAGATGTTGAAAACTGAGACTTTTGGATCATGGAATAGTTTTCTATACTATGTTGTAAATGAAGGTTAATTTTAGACACATTTAGTTTATATAATGTATATTTTTATGGACGGAGGCAGAAAAGCCAGGTTCAGATTAAAGCACAAAGAGAGAATTAGATTTTCCTTGGTCAGGATCTGTTCAGTCAGTCCAACTGGATTTAAGAGGACGACAATAAATATGAACAAACAAGAACTGAAACTATGAAAGAGCTGCAGCATCTGAAACAGTACCACAGTGAAGAGTTAAAGATAAACAGTACCACAGTGAAGAGTTAAAGATAAACAGTACCACAGTGAACGTGTGACACATAAACAGTACCACAGTAAACATTTGATAGATAAACAGTACCACACTGCTTAAGTTTCAGCTTCACTTTTTTTTTATTAGTAAGTTTATTTGTTTTTTTATCAATTACTACAAATTTCGGGCGACCCCAAAGTTGAACACCACTGGCCTAAATCATCAAATACTTCGTTTCTGGTTCTGGTTTTTGTTTGTTTGTTTGTATTTACTTTTTTTTTTTTTAAAAACATTCCTCAGACAAATATTTTAGGACAATATGAGGGAAAAAAACAGACCCGAGACGGTGTAATGGGTTTTGTTCTTGATGGAAAAGTGGACGTACGGCGACACCCAGACAACGCAGCGGCCGCCAAATTTCCAGACGGTGTTGAAAGATAAAACTGGCGTCTGAGTGCGAGTGGAGGAGGTGGGAGGCGAGTTCTGATGTGGAAGTCGACATGAAGCCACTCGCCACCAGCTCAGCGTGAACAAACCTCTGGCAGAACAAAGCTCTGAGTCACTGTCCACGTTCACGCTGAGTCACGCCACTGTGCAGACGCCGTCCAGGGATTCAAACCGACAACCGCCGACCTGGGCCGGGACACTGTTCACAGCAGCACCACACGCTGACTCATCACCTGTGAACCTGTCTGTACCGATCATCACTACAATGCACGGCGTTAGGAAAGCAGCCGACGGAAACTCATTAAAAACATGCAGAAATAAAGCTGTGACTATACAACGGTTTCCAGAACACACGAACCCACAAAGACCCAGTGTCAGTTTTGTGTCTGTCCCAAATTAATGTATCTATTTTTAACGAGGGGTGTAAGAAAATATCGGTTCTGCAATATATCGTGATATTTCATTTCACAATACTGTATCGATATTAAAAAGTAGTGTATGGATATTTTTAGATATTTATTCAAATGTAGCTATAGCAGAGGTTCAGTTTTGTTTTTTCATTTTTCTTTGTTTTGTATTTCATTTATTAGTATTTAACACTGTTTTATTAAATAATGGTTCTTTGAAGCACCCTAAAAGCACTTTTTACTGTTCCTCTGTTGGGATCGCACAAAAATAATATTATAAGCTAAAATATGAACATTTGAGCAGGATCTAAAAACTTTAAAGACTGTAAAATATAATTTTAGTTTTAACACAGGAACATTTTGTGATGTAGCATCAGATCCTGTTATGAACGGTCGTTGCCCCGAACGCCGCAAACAGCCAAACCTTGAACAGTTGTCAATTTTTAAATTCCCGTAGGAAATAAATCATAATTTGTTTTTACACATCAAGTGCAAAATCACTGTTATATATGTATACACATTCAACCCAGAG
>JAQQZY010018066.1:0-12090 GCA_030068375.1 Ostorhinchus rueppellii | reverse complement strand
ATTCGCACTCTTTTCACAGGAAATGCCACCAATAGACAGGAAATTATGCAAACATTAACCTTTCGCCCAGATGGGTGGAAATAGAAGAACTGTGTGCACCCGGGTGCAAATAGACACTCCGTTTAATAATACTCTGTCTTTTATTTAATGTTTTATGTATTTGTAGGTAGGTAGGTTACTTTATAAATCCCTTTTGGAGGTCTGCCAGGGAAATTGATGACATAAATTGACATAAACACAGCACTGTACGCACACAATAGGAGTACCCGACACCGTTACAAAACAGGCACAACATCAAAGTATCAAAATCTAAAAAAGGCATAAATAAGCATAAATAGATAAATAAATAAGCTGTACAACAAGAATAAGATAATGTAACGACAAAAGAGTATGATAAAGTAACTGGGCAGAAATATAGTGATAATAATAATGATGATAATAATAACAAAAGTAAAAATGATAATAATAATAATAACAATCATATGTAATGACAGCAGTACAGTATTAATAGTATAATATTAATAATAATGATGATAGTGGATAATAGAATATATAATAAAGATCCACTCTGATCTGTACATCATAATGAACATGTATAAATTAAAAACTAAGCTGTAATATTGTTAACATTGCACTTATTTTGCGTAAAAATTTTCAGGTTGTTCATATTTGTTCATGTTATGTTTGAGTACAATTCATAGATTTCATTTTCATTACGGAATTTACATTTTTTCACTCAAAAGTTCTCATCCAATTATTTATATTATTTGACTGGTCCGGCCCACTTTATACCATATTAGGCTGTATGTGGAACTGAACTCAAATGAGTTTGACACCACTGGGTTAGAGATAACATTAAAAAAAAGAAGAAAAAAACAAAACAAAACACCAAACTGCAGTGATAAGAGGATCTAGCAGGGTTGAATTAGGTTCTGTCTCCACACAGACAAAGCTGTTCATATAAACAGCTGATGTTATTTCCTGGGACAGCTTGCAGTTGGATTTGCGCAGGGAGCAGGGAAGGGTCTTGTTTATGCGATGCCCTTGACATTTCCCAGCTCCTCACAGAATCAGAACTCCTCTTATTGAGCGGCGGTCGGACAGAGCGGCAGCGCATCCTCCATCCTCCAGCTCCTCTCATGCCCTGCTGCATCTGCCTCTGATAATGAATCGTCCTTGAATCCTGACCGGAGATCTTAAACCCCCCCCCTCCTCCTCCTTTGCACTTTGTAAATCCGCTGACTTGCCAAATCCTGTGGGAACAGACTGAATGATGATGCACATTAATGGCCCACAGAGAAAAGACATTTCCCTCCAACGCTGCATGACTGAGCCGGATGAAGTTTTAGAAACAAAGAAGAAGGTGGAGGAGAAAAAGGAGAGGTGATAGAAGAAGGAGTGGGCGGGGGAAGTTTGTCATGGTTTAATACAAGAGAGGGAATATTCAAATGAGTGCACATACATATTTAAAGAGGCTTTTCTTGAAACAGACAAATGCACATGGTTCTACATCCAACATAACGTTAGCCTCGTAGCTTAGCATAAAGTTTACACAAATGGACAAAAGTATGTGGACACGTTGAATTCAGGTGTTTGTTTTCTAACAGGAATCTGGGACACAAAACAATAATGACTAATGTCAGAATATAGTTTATATTATGGGATACATATCATTCCATTGGTTAGTTTGGGTTAAATTGTTATTTTTGCTTCTAAAATGCCTCAGAGATGGATTTAAATTAATTTCTCTTAAAATTAATTTTGTTTTTTTTAACTCATGACTATGATTTTAAATGTTCTTCCTCTAAATTTATACATTTTTCCTGCTCACATCTAACCATTTACTTTCTTCACATTGCATTGAGGAAGAAAATTTCTGTCAAAAACCCCCAAAAAGCTCTTCTTCTGGACATTTGACCACTGTTATTTCGGAGTAGTGCCCTCTGGTGGCTTGATTGATAAACGCTCATTCCAACTCTGTGGAGGCATGAAAATATGAGGGCAGTGACACTTGACAACGTCTGAAACAGAGTAGATGTTTACATATGTAAAGTGAACATCAGATAATGATGATTAAACCATTCTAACTTAACACAAAAAGACAAACCGACCACTCGTCTTCCTGTTCACAGTTTCCCTCTAAACTGCGGCTCTCACTCTAAACTGGTTTTCCTTTGCGTTTGTTGCTGTTTTTCTGCCTCTCCGGTTGTGTACATCATTAATTTTCATTTTTGCCTGGATTCCTTTGCCCCATTTTTCTATGTGTTCATACTGCTTTATGCATCCAGGCCTCCTCCCGGTGTTATTTCCTGTCTCCGTGGGGAGTCGAGGGTGGGTTAATGAGGCAGACAGGCCAGATGATGATGATGGTGATGTTCCTACCGAAGAACATCCAAACTCCCTTCAACGTTCGTTATGAAACCTCTGTCTCAGAAATAACCTACACAAAGGCATGAAATACTGTCTGCTTTTACACTTTTAGAAAGTGTTTAATGATTACTGGCGCCTTTGTGGCCTTTAACAGAGGATTTTTTTTGTTGCCTAAAGGTTGTTGTCTCTAAACTACCATGGAGTATTAGGGCCACAGTGTGAAAAAATTTGGGGGAGGATGTCAAGAATAAAGTCGAAATGTTGAGAATAAAGTCGAAATGTTGACATGTTGACCGTGTGCCGACGTTTGTAAGCCTCCATCGTCTGAAAGTGAACTCTTCAACAAACACCGGATCCCTGTGGCTTTCAAACCAAGCAACACTCTCAGACAACAACTGGTCCACCCCAAAGACCCCACTCCTCACAGTCAGAAGAGCAACTTGGTTTATGCTGTTCGTTGCAGTGAGGACTGTCCAGAACTTTACATCTCCTGACGACCATCCTTGGGGTGGCTGGGCGGGTCCTAACACCCATTGTTAGAACATGAATAGTAAATGCACACTCCCACTCTGTATATAAGCTGAGGACACAACATTCACCACTAGAACTGAAGAAGTCTCTGGGATAAAAGAGGTGAAACGTCGTCAAGAAAATTCTACGTCCAGTTGACCTGATTTCAACACTGTGGATGACCTGGATGAATGAGAACCTTCACCGACATAAATAATGTCAACTCCATATATTTCTCTAGTTCTCCTTTTAAAAAGTGTGAATAACATAAAGGACTTTGAAAAAACTGAAATTTCTTAAGTAAAGTAAGTGCAATTTGAACCATATTCTGTCTCAGTTTATCATTTATAAATGTGCAGGACATCCTACAGATACAGTGGATCTACAAATACACAAAACATGTAGAAACAAACAGAATATTAGAACAATTACACCTGAGTCTATTAAGACATTTCAGGTTGTTCATATTTGTTCAGGTTTTTCTTTCTTTTTTTTGTGAAAGGATATCGTACAAATATGTAAAGATTTTCATATAATTTTGCTTTTTTGACACTAAAACAAACAGCAGACTGAGCGAGTTTTCATTATTTATAGATTATTATGATAGTATTTTACTGGTTCTGATCCACTTCAGATTGAATTGGGCTGAATGTGGAACCAAAACTAAAATGATTTTAATGTCACAGATTGATAATATTCTCAGTATAATATTTGAATTTCATAAACTCATCCTATGAGCCTGATTGATGAGCCTTGGTCAGGCCAGATTTGGGCCCCGGGCCGCATGTTTGACACCTGTGTTTTAAATGATTTGTGTTGAATTCTATGTTGGATAAAACAAGCTTTTAGAGTTTCTACTGGGGATGGACTCTGATGTATTTACCGCCATGATCAATAACAGTAATGAACAGAAAAGGAAAAAACAAACCCAAACTCAGGAGAACAAACACAAGCTGGAATAACGTGTGTCCTCCAGAGACTCACCGAGATCTGTGGAGGATCTGGTTCCACTGTTCTGTCTGCAGAGGTGGCAAAAGTACTCCCATTCTGTACTTAAGTAGAAGGACAGGTACTTGGGTGAAAAAATACTCTCATAAAAGTAGAAGTACTGATTCAACTCCTTTAAGTAAAAGTTAAAGGACAACTTCTCAGTTGTAATAAGGTACATAAGTAAAAAGTAAAACTTCCTTTTTTTTGCCATGAATGATACTTATTTAAGCAGGTAAAATCATGTAAAGAATCATATAATTACATAAGAATTTTCATGGGTGTGGACACAGGTAAAAAAATAAAATAATGCAGGTGGGTAGCAGCAAGGAAGTGAAAAATAAAAAAAAGATTCATGGATGAAAATAATTTTCAGGACATTTAATCATGTAATTTCACATCATCTAATTATTTGTTTTATTTTGAAGTGAACTTCACCTCGTTTTATATACGGTTACAGACGTCACTGAGCAGCGCAGATGTCAGATTTACTGATGGCGTGTGTTTAGGCCAAAAATGAAGCCCTTAAAAGTGAGTTAATGTGTAGAAAATGTGTTTAATCAGGGCTCTGGTCCTCAGATACTCAGGTTTGTGGGTATGTTCACAGCCTGTACTCCTTCTGTCCTCCACTGGTTTTCCCTCTGAAGTGAAGTATTTTCCATACTGTCACATGCTTTTAGTGTGAAAAAGTAATGAGCCTGTTCTGAGAATGTAACTAGTATAAAGTACAGATATTTATGCAAAAATGTAGAGTAAAAGTAAAAAGTTGCCAGAAAAATAAATACTCAAGTAAAGTACAGATGCCTAAAAAATCTACTTAAGTACAGTAACGAAGTACTTCTACTTAGTTACTTCCCACCTCTGTCGACCCTGATCCTGAGGGTTTATTCTGTGAAACAGCTTCAGACTGGACATACTGTTAACATGTTCTTATGCTCACACTGAAAAAGCTCATAGAATTTGGCTCAGAAATATTTTTCTTCATATCATTATCCTCATAGTGTAATTATCGAACTCATACACGAATGGACAAAAGTATGTGGACACGTTGAATCCAGGTGTTTGTTTTCTGGGTCTGGGATAAAAACAATAATGGCTAATGTCAGAATAGAGTTTCATGCATTTTGTTTCGCGAAAGTAGTTTTTCCATTGTTTTCTGCTCTGTATTTATCCTGAGTGGAGTCGAACTATCTCTGCTGATTTTTTCTTTTTGATAACGTTAACTCTGCTAACTCTTCCATTCCTCTGTTACTGTTCTTTCACTGATAAAATACTTAATAATATGCAACACTTGGTTCACTCAGCTCTTCTCCTTGTTCCACTCTTTTGACCATTTCATGCATGAATTATGAGAACCTTAATCAGATTTTTTTCCTTAGATTTTTTTAGGCATAATTCTTTTTTTTTTATGAACCTATTTTTCATAGAGTTGCAAAAATGTCCACTCAGCTGAAGCAAAGAGACTTGCATTTACTGATTTACTGTGTGAAAACTATGAAATAAAAACAGATTTAGTGCTGCTAATCTGATGTTTTCTCACATTTTAACACACTCTAATACTATTTATGACTCACTTCATGTAGATAATATGCAAAAAGGAAACAAAAAATGTTTTCAAAAATACCCTGTAAATTAACAACTAGGAATTGATTTACACTCAAACATGTCAGTGCAGATCAGGTTTATCTAGAACAGTGAAGTTACAGTCATGGTATGAATGTCAGTATATTATGGGATGGTGCATAAGTGTCCACTGTGTTGGCTGATATGGAACTAAAACAACAAAATCCATGAATATACAAGAGAACAGCTGAGTAGAGAAAAGCTGTGGTAACCACTGCGGATAAAAGGGTTAATATTCTCTAATTTTATTTATTTACTGTTGCCTGTTTTATTTTGTTAAATTACTTCATTTTTTCCTCAGTTCTATGTTACTTCTTTCATGAGAGGAAAAGTTGGTTGAACATTTAGTTATTGCATCCCGTCAGTTCTCAGTGAAAGTGCTGGTGAGAGTTCAGTGTTCTAATTAGCTGCAAACAGAGCGTCCATATATGAACAATGCTGTGTGTCAGGGGTCAAACTCATTTGAGTTCAGGGGCCACGTTCAGTCCAGTGTGATCTCAAAAGGCCCTGACGACGAAGAGAATAACATAATGACCTATAAATGATAACTCCAAACATCCCTTTGTGTTTTGGTGCAAAAATGGTCATTTTAATAATATTATGTCTCAGGTTTTCATTTACACATGTGCATACTAACCTCCAGATCACAGTGGATCTAGACGGATTCAAAGATTCAAGGAACTTTATTGTCTTTTTTTTTTTTTTTTTTTAATTTAGAATATGTAACAAGAGAAGTAAAGACAAAAAACAAAAAAAAACCTTATACATGTACATGACTTCATTTGCATATTTGAAAAGGAGTGGGAGGAAGTATAGCTTATTTAATCCCACCCATTCGCACAGAACAGTCTATCCTTTAGCTTCCTATCAACAGAATATATGAAAGTCAAAATCCCTTAAATCTTTGTAAGTAATTTAAAACAAAACAAAACAAACAAAACAAAACAAAACAAAACAAAAAAAAAGAATAACAAAAAAGACAAGACAGAATATCAATGTAATATCAGTATTTGGAGCCTTTATTACCTTCACCAAGGAGGTTTTTGCCAGCGTTTATCTGTTTGTTTGTTTGTTTGTTTGTTTGTTTGTTTGTGTTCAAAATAACTTGAAAAGTTCTAAACAGATTTGGATGAAATTTTCAGGAATTGTTAGAAATGAGACGAGGAACAAGTGATTAAACTTTGGCGGTGATCTGGATCACCATCTGGAGCCAGGAATTTTTAAAAGGTTTCTTTATCATTGGGGGATAGGGCATGACAGCACGGAGCTGCTTATGAGGTAATTTGATGCCATCTAGTGGAGGAAAGTACAAACACTACCTTGGCGGAGGTCTGGGCTCTTCTGTGCTTTTCTAGTCTTTGTACTGGGACCCATTCAATCAGAGTCAGTCATTCAGTCAGAGAAAGAACAAAACTAGATACAGACATATAGTTACATTAAATGTAATTAATTTGGTTCATTCAACTAATTTTTTTTTTATATGTGACTTTTGAAAAAAACATTGTTAAACTGATTCAATATTTTACTTTTTACAGTGTCATATCTTCAGTGTAATATATAAAAGCTTAGCAAATTCATTCCATGGGTGCTTTGGAGGGGCTGGTTTTGACACACATGCTGTATATAGTAAGATAATAAAATACTGTAGATTAAAGTTCATGCGTGTCTTATGCACTTATTACATTGCACTTATGGACATCTATAACCTCCTTAACCCTCCTGTTGTCCTCGTATTCTGTTTACACCCCATGTCCTCTGGGTCCAAATGACCCATCTTCATTCAATCCCCAGTAGAAGCAGCTTCATTGAATCTGAAACACCAAATCTTATTTTACTGTAGAAACCCCAAATCCACAAAGGGCCAATCTAGTTGGATTTGGGTCCGATCAAAGGAAGGGCAGTCTGAAGACCACCTGTCTGTGTTTACGTCTGATACTGACTGATCTGAGACAGAACCCACATTCTCACATGGAACTAACTCTGGGACTGGGATTTCAGTTCAATTGGACTGTCGGGTCATTTGGACCCAAAAACCATCTGTGGACCTTTTTTTTCAATACAGTTTACATGGAAATGCAAATGAAGGCAACAGTACACTTTTACTAATGTTGGGCTCAATCTGAGAAAAGGCAGCAAAGTTCAAGTTGAAAAATTAATGTTTAGGGGAATTTTTTTGGATACAGTGGGTCATTTTGACCCCAAGACACCAGGAGGGTTAACAGTCATTCTTACTGTCGTTTTAGACCAGGGTGCCAAAGGTGCCACTGGTGGGCCAAATCCAGCCCACCAAAGGGTCCAATCCAACCCATGGAAGGAATTCACAAAGTGGAAAATATACACTGAAGATATTAACAGTCAGAGATATTAAACTGGTTTTAGTTCAGGTCCCACATTCAGACCAATATGACCTCATGTAAAATAATAATAACAGCATAATAATCTACAAATAATGACACAAATATTTGCCTTTGTTTTAGTGCAACCCCCCCCCCCCCCCCAACATTTTAATCATGAGCATATTTAGATTAACAAGTTTTCCTTTAACAATAAAATGTGACGATGCTTAATACATAAGAACAACCTGAAATGTTTTTTTTTTTTTTAAAGTGCAATTTCAACAATATTCTGCCTGTTATTAAATATTCTGTGTCCGTGTAGATCTGATACACACATCATGACAACTACAAAATTGTGTCTTCCTTTTACTGCAAAAAAATCATGAAATTCTAAAAATATTTACATGAACCAACTGTTCAAACAAAAAAAGTGAATAACAAAAAAAAAAAAAGAAATTTCCTGAGAAAATTAAGTGCAATTTCAACAATATTCTGCCTGTTAGTAAATACTCTGTGTCTGTGTAGATCTGATCTGTAAAATTGTAGAATGTAGAAATTCTAATTTGACCCATAATATTGTTAAAATTGCACTTATTTTTCTCAGGAAATGTCCTTTTTTTTCAGCTTATTCATATATTTTTTGTTTGAATAGTTTGTTAATGCAAATAGTTTTTAGAATTTCATGATTTTTTTGCATTAAAAGAAAGAGAAAACTTTGTCGTTGTCATTACGTGTAGGTTATTTTGCTATTATTTTACTGCTCTGACCCACTGGAGCTAAAAGGAGTCTGACACCTCTGTTTTAGACGAATGGAAATGAGTGATAATGTGCACAAAACCATATCTGAAGAACGGCAGAGCAGCAGTGTGAGCAGCAAGAGTGCTCAAGGGATCAAGGAAGGAGAGAACGCCTTTTTCTGATGTGGTTTGACAAATCCTAACAGGAAATGTAAACACTGGCATCTGCACACACACACACACACACACACACACACTGAGCTTCAGCAGCAAGAGTGGGAATAAAGCTGTGTTGTTACTGCATCAAACTAAGAAGCTGGATGCTGGATCACACTGAGCTTCTGTTTATTCTAAGAACTTCAGAACAAGAGGAAGTTTAATGATCTCTGCAGGGAAATTGGTTTTTAGAGCAACAACAGGATGCACGTTGGAAGGAAGTGAAGATATGTAAATATGACAAAGAAACAATATTCATGCTCTGTTTATGTCTATCAGTCTGGTTTTTAAAGGAAGTAAATATTAAACAATCAATATTATAAATGTAACCCTTTATAGTTCACTCACGGAAATACTCTTCGCCTCAGTGGGTTATTGACAAACAGGATTTCAACACTTTTGTGAAAAATTTCAAACTTTTTTCTTGTCATGTAGAAAATTAAGGACAATGAAATGACCATATTTGGTTCTTTACCCGTAAGTGGCACAAACAAAACAAAACAAAGCAAAAAAAAAGTATGCACTGCAAAAAAAGGCCTGTATAAATAAAAGCAAATTAACATGTCAAAATGGGTTAAAATATCTTATTTCAAGTAAAATGACCTGCCAGTGCAGAAAGAAAATTGGACTTATCAAGTTTTCATGAAATAAGAAAATATTATGTAAAGATTATAACGCCTTATAATCTAATAATTCACTGAAAATGGAATAACGCCTGAAAATTTAATAAAAATCTGAACTTAACTCGATTGAAAACGCAATCAAACCCAATAACTTCACCAATATTATAATAAAATATCCTGACTGATGTTGTAATATCTGCACTTTAACCCAGTAGTCATTGTGTTGTTTCAAATCCAGTGTATTTAACGGTCTTAGATTCTCAAAACACAAAATGTAGAACTTTGGACTGAAAATGAACATATATATATATTATGTTGTCTGTCAAGGTTGACATTATCAGTTTTGAAAAATTAAATAAATAAAAGACCCACCTGAAAATGTAAAAAAATATCCCCAGTAATAAGGTTTTACATTATCAGTAAAAATGTTATTACAATAGCAGTCTGGATATTTTATTAGATTATTGGTGAAATTATTACATTATTGGGTTTTATTACATTTTTGATTGAGTTAAATGTAGATTTTATTACATTTTCAGGTGTTATTACGTTATAGGGTGCTACAAGGATTACAGAATGATAAAATTCTTATTTTAAGCAAAGGATTCCTTGTAAGATTTTTCATATGGTCTTACAAAGATGTAATAATGTAATAATATATATAAGTGTGTGTGTGTGTGTGTATGTGTGTGTGTGTGTGTGTGTGTATAGAGAGAGAAATAGAGTCATGTCAATGTAAAACTGCTTAAAATAAGTAAAAATTTCTTGAGGGCAAACAGTTTTGCCCCCCCCCCAAAAAAAACAAATCGATCAATCAATTAAAAATTGAGAAAAACGTGGGGGCTGAGAAGGGTTAACCAGGTTAGGCCATTGGTATGTCAATAAAATAAAATGTAATTAAACCTGCAAACATTCCAATCAGAAAATCTTACAAAAGTGGCTGAAATTAAATCTTATTTTTAGTCAAAAACTCGCTGCTCACATGACCTTAAACACTGCTGTTTCATTTTCCGGAGCGGCCTGACGATCCCCTGCTCCGCTCATCAAATCCCATGGTTTGACTGTGTTCAACAGTGCTGCATAATGAATGCAGTGGTGACGCTGCAGACCCACTGTGGCCTGTGAACGCTGCTCTACAGCCGACACGAGCAGCCACTAATTATTCAGTGGTTTTCACACAGTTTGAATTTATCTGTCGCAGGGGGAGAGGACGTTGCATCATGGGTACCTGTTAGCATTAGAGTTGCTAAATATTGTAATTATTTAGAATCTGTCAGTACTGGAGGTGTTCAGGTTTATCTTTTGTTTTGTCATGTTAGTCTTAACACGACAAAAGTTAGTCTCTCACATTCACATCTGTGGGCAGTTTAAGGCTGACCAATGAACCTACCAGTGCATGTGTTTGGATGGGGGGAGGAGCTGGAGTACCCAAGGAGAACCCACGCAAACACGGGAAGAACATGCAAACTCCACACAGAAAGGTCCCTGGTGTTGGAATCGAACTCAGGACCTCGTTGCTGTGAGACGACAGTGCTAACCACCGCCTGGAAAAGCAACATCCCACTAAACATTGGACGTCGTATAGACGTAGAAATTATGTCTAAATCACTGACGGACGTGATTTAGACATAATTTCTACGTCTATACGACGTCCAATGTTTAGTGGGATAGAAGACCAACAAGTTTTGAGATTACCCAACTTTTGGTTCCAAAGAACATGCACCATGTTCCAGTCTGATGGTGGCCTGTTGTCTTCTCTCATGGATTTTAAACCTTAAGTGAGTTAAACTAAATGGTAGAGGTGACTGAAGGTCAGTCCATGTTTCAGTGTGATTTAGTGACCTAATATGTGTTCTATTGAAGGCTGGAGAGGATGTTAAAAGGGTAAGAGCAGTCAAAGTTTGATTGATATGGCTGCTGTGAATGTCAGCGGTGACAGCCTGAAGTCAGCGCTCACAGCTGCATGTCCTCTGTTTGAAACATCCTCACTTTTAGAGGAGACTGCATGAGATCACAACAATCATATTCATTTTTTCAAAATGTCATCTTTTAATGAGCTCTTTGTCATTGGTGACCTTCCTGGGTGAATACCATCCTGCTGTCCTGAACAGTTTGACCCATTCTGGAGCTAAATACCAGCACAGTCAGTAGGTGCACCCCTCAGCCTGGAAGTAGGAACAGGTCGATCCTTTCACTCTGAAAAGTTGAAGGAAGTTACAAATGTCTGTTTGTCAAAGCACTTAACAAATACAGATCCAGACCCATTTTTACGTGTTTGTGTTTGAATGTGTTGTGCGACAGGAACACCTGGAGAGGTTAAAAACAGCTAAAACAATGCACCTGTTTTCCAGAGAACCTGCAGAAGCAACCAAAGAAACAAAAACCACCCAACAGTTTTTATTAATGACTTCCACACTTACCGCCAGCTCACCTGCTGATGCTAACAACACACTGTTTCTTCTGTTTCAGCATTAGTCTGCAGGTGCATCTGAAACACACGTTCTCAGACTGTACAGAATGAACGCTAACGTCGGCTAGCATCTAATTAAAGCTGTGCCTTGTCTTAAATGTAACAACGATGCAGAGAAACAGGAGGTACGGAGCAGATCTGTTAACCCTTAAAGACCCAAACGTTATTCTTCCTTTCTCTGAGCTTTTATGAATATCTACAGGATTAGTAAATTAAAT
>JAQQZY010018048.1:1891-12091 GCA_030068375.1 Ostorhinchus rueppellii | reverse complement strand
GCTGGGATAGGCTCTATGCGACCCCCATGACCCTAGTGAGGATAAAGCGGGTATAGAAGATGAATGAATGAATGAATAATAATAAGAATAATAATAATAACAATAACAAACTCTGAATGCAGCTCATGGTGTTGTTGTCACTCTGCATTTGGTCCGTGCCGTTGTTGGGTTTGCGGGGGGGATCATAATTCCGTGCCGTTGTTGGGTGTGGGTGGGGGGTTGGTGATCATACTGTATGCTGATGGATTACCTCTCAGACCCCCCTCCCATGATGGAGTGTTGTGGCTCCATTTCCTCCAGTCTTTCAGTCTTTATTTTGGGATCAGTTGTCCCATCCCTCTCACTCACATGATCACATGCTGAATTCTTTGTCCTCTTTCACCTTCTCAAAGTTCACGTCCAAACTCTGAGGCTTGTTAAGTAAAAAGTATAAATGAAAGGAATGTGATTTATGAGCACTGTCAGTTCAGTGAGGTTGCTCTTTGTTTACAGACGTGGGAGAATGGACCCACTGACTGTCTTTTGTGGTGAAGTCAGTGACGTATCTGTCAGTCCATTTGTCCTCAGTGTCCTTGACGGGGACATTGGTGACTCCTAATGCTTCACTGATAACTTCAGTGCTTCAGTGAAAACAGACCAAACACATGTGAAGGTTGATTCAAACACAAATAATCTGATGATCACAGGTTCTGACGACACTGAGCTGTTCTTTTTCATTTCCAAGAGTTAGGGGTTAGGGTTAGGACAAACCAGTAAAAAGACACAGATGGCATATGGAATATTAGAATGTGACAGAACAGAAAAGAAGCAAATACAACAGAATAATAATAAATAGAGACCAGCATGACTGATAACTTCATTAATAAATGAGAAATGGGGGTGTGTGGCTTCAACTCTATTACCTTACAATCAACTCATTTTATTTTAACAATGATCTATAATTCAATCTATAATCTAATCTGTAATCTCATCTGTTATCTGATCTATAATCAGATCTATAATCTGATCCTTAATTTGATCTATAATCGGATATGTAATCTCATCTATAGTCTAATCTGTAATTGGCTCTGTAATCTGAGCTGTAATTTGACCTGTAATACGATCTGTAATCTGAACTGTAATCTGTTCTATAATCTGATTTGTAATCTGATCTGCAATGGGATCTATAATCTGATCTGTAATGTGATCCATAATCTGATGTGTAGTCTGATCTATGTGATACGTAATCTGATTTGTAATCTGATCTTTAATCTGATCTATGATTTGTTCTGGGATCTGACTGTCATTTCAAACTCAGAAAATGATTAAAAATGAAACAAAGACAACTGTAGATAATTATTTAATCAATCATCTCAAGACAAAACAAAAGCAGAGTAAACATGATCACCTGGACAGACATGAGTGTTTTCTTTAGTTTGTGTTCACATCTGTCTCTTTTCTGTCATCGCTGTGAAGGTGTCGACATCAGAGACTAAATGGTTAAATCCACAAACAGATGACAATGACGATTCTCAGAAACTACACATAATAACCCAGTCTGTACAAATGTTGTAGATTCAGAGGTTTTCCCTCTGAAATGTTTCTTCAAATGACCTTGACATGGAAGAACAGATCCACAATTTTACTGAAAAGTCCTGGTCTTGTAAAACAAAAATGAAGGTTTAAGGTTAAACCTGTTCCTGTTCCTAACCCTGTTCCTGTTCCAAACCCTGGTTCCTAACCCTAATCCTGTTCCAGTTCCAGTTCCTAATCCCTGTTCCTAACCCTAATCCTGTTCCAGTTCCAGTTCCTAATCCCTGTTCCTAACCCTAATCCTGTTCCAGTTCCTAATCCCTGTTCCTAACCATATTCCAGTTCCTACCCTATTCCAGTTCCTAACCTGGTTCCTAACCCAGCACCTAACCCTAAACCTGTTCCTAATGCTGTTCTGGTTCCTAACCCTGTTCCTAACTTTTACATCCATCTTCATTTCCTGCCGTTTTCATTTTTTTCCCTAAACCTCCTACTCATACAGATGCAGAGGTCAAACTTCAAACCAACAGAAACCAGAATGAACCCAAACCACAGGAGTCATGTACCTGTTCCAGACCCCATTAAACCAGACACATTAACCTTTGACCCTTTGACCTTTGACCTGGGTTAATCCCACTGACAGGTTTAACAGGATGTGAAAGGGTTTGATCCACTTTTGTCTGGTTTCGCATTTTTGTACCTGAGATGATAAACAGACTTCATAACAAAAGATGGATGGATGTCTGATTAAAAGAAAGAAAAGAAAAAAGAAAAACACATGAGAGGTAATCTTTCCACAGATGAAACAGCAACAGCATTGTACAATGACAGGAGTTCTTATGGGTAATAATGATGCTGAAAACCTGATATGGACTCTGTCCAGTCCATAATTTGGTCCAGTCCATAGTTTCAGTCTAGCCCAAACTCTGCCCTCTGATCTTTATTCAGTGACCACAGGGTGTGTTCTGTCAGGTCTTATGGAAACTGGACCAACACTCATCCTGTCTGTGGTTGGTCAGTCCTAGTTTGTGTATTGACTGGTCTGTTTGTCCTTCTGTTGGACTGTTTGTCCTTCTGTTAGACATGTGTCAACTGTCTGTAGGTAGACACATAAAGGCTTGAACTGTTCTAACTGTCACAGATGGATTGAAATGACGTATTTGTCAATTCTTTCCTTCATATTGTTAGATCTGAAACATTCATGTATAAAGGCTCATCCCCGCTCAAGGTCCAGGACTCAGTCTGGGGGGGTTGCACTTGGAGGTAAAGGTTACAACGGGCTAGAAGTCATGACGGACACATGGAGGTGGTGGTGGTCGCACATAGAGGTGTCACCTGCGTTGCCGGTGGCGACCGGATGACAGATCAGCGCGACATCATCTGGGATGTGAAAAGCACCTCAAGGGTCGACTGTGAAGGCATAAGTGCATCCTGGTGGCTCAGACCTGCAGCTTTTTTACAAACTTCACATAGTTATGGACGATGGAGGTCCGTGTGGGGCATTGATATGCGCAGCTAATGCTAATGCTTCCATTGAGTTATCCTGTAATGTGTTGGATTTGAGCTAAAACTCAGTTTTCAGTAGCACCATAAAGACAATCCATGTCTGGAGTCAAACAGGAAGCACAAACGTCTCCTCATCCTCAACCTCTTCCTCTTCCTTGTCCCAGTCTTCAACCTCACCCTCACTCTCACCTTTGTCCCCATCCTCACCCTCGACCTCATCTTCTTCTTCACCCTCACCCTGGTTCTCATCCTCATCCTTGTCCCCATCTTCGTTGTCAACCTCATCTACTTCTTCACGCTCACCCTCATCCCCATCCTCAACGTCGACCATGCCCTCAACCTCACCCTTGCCCTCGTGCTCATCCTTGTCATCGTCATTGTCCACACCCTTTCTCTTGCCCTCATGCTCATCTTCATCCTCCAGCGGTTCAGACTCAGAGGGAGTTCTCCGTCCCAGACCAGTCCAGACCCACTGGTATCTTGAACATGACCAGGGATATTTACTCAACGGTTTACGCCAAAAACACCTGGACAATATGTCAGACTCACCAGCCATGACTCTACTGCACATGCTCAGATCTCTTGGTTCAACCCCTTCAGGTGATGTCCCGCCCTCTCATTAGCTTCCAGAGTCCAGCGGCGGTGGCTAACCGAGAGCCGATAAAACCAGTCAGAATCCGTGTACAAATGTTGACGTGTGTGTGCGTTGTGGTGTTGGCATGCGTGCAGCGCCTGGTCATTGGTTGTTGAGGTAACCCAGTCGTCTGCAGAGGATCTCAAAGATCTCAGCAATGCACAGCAGGATGGTGATGACGGTGAAGGTGTACATGGCGCTCAGGAAGATGGTCTTCTCAAAGTGTTCGGGGACCATGCACTTGGTCACGTTGAACGCCTTCTCCAACGCGCTGGCATCGCACATGTACAGGGGGTGGACCTAGGAGAGAGAGGGTGGGGCCAAAACCAGGAGGTCAGTCTCAGATTGGTCACATCTGATCAATCGCAAACATCAGTCAAAATCAATCACAGTCTCCTCAGCTAAAACCACAGGTTGATGTGGTCCAGGAAAACTTCCTCAACAGTCCCACAGTTCATTCATATCTACATCTTATTTTCTTGTTTTTCTGTCGTTCCATTGCTTGTTTTTCTTTTTTTTCCCCTTGTTGCATCTCCTCCATTATGTTCCTCCTGTACAGTTTCTGTTGTTATCATGTTGGATTTGTATTTTTTACATCATATTCACCTCTTACATGCTGTTCTGTTTTCTGCATCTTTCGTAACGTCTTATTGTCGTGTCATTTACATTTTCTTCTGTGTCATTTTTGTCTTTTACGTAGTTTTTGTTGTGTTGTGTTATTTAAATACATGGTACGGGGCACAAAAAAATGTCATAACAGACAGAACAGTATACCTTCAACCATAACCCATTAGGAGGTGAAACCCTTTTCAAAAACACACCCAGTGGATGGATTGTCTGTGGTTGTTCTGATTAAAGAACAGTGATAAGTTTACACAGTGATGGATGCTGTGAGTAGTATTGTTATGCCTTCTCCATCATTGTGATGTGTTTTGGGTTTTTGTTTTTTTTACTTTTTTTTATATTTTATTTTATTGCGATTCTAATATCTGTCTATTTCACAGCATGTTTTTGGTTTTGTATTTTTTCCTCTAATTTCTTTCCATCTTGTATTTATTATTATTTTGATCTTTTACAACTGCTGCTTTTAAGGCTCTGGTCCACATTTGTTCACTCTTCCAGTGACATTCATCTTTTCAATTGTTACTTTCATTGACATGCTGTTGTATTTGTTTTAAAGTGATGTGTCATTTTCTCCATCTGTGTCTGCTTTAAAGCATCACCACCATCACACACTGTTACGATCAACCTCATTTACATGAAAATAACATTAACCAAATGAGCACAAAGACTCATCTGTCCAATAAGATTATGTTCCCTCTGATGGATTAGTATTATTTCTTGTAGACCAGGTTTATAAAATCCACATATAAGAGTAAATCTGCTAACAGTAAATGTGTGAAAAAACACAAAAAATAACTTCTGATAATCACGTCAATAATCGGCCATGATGTGGATGTTGGTCTGTAGACCTGGAAACCAAAGTGGGTTAGGGTTAGGAACAGGGTTACAGACCTGGAAGCCAAAGAGATGGCTCTGCAGCCAGAAGGCAATGACCTCCAGGATGATTCTCAGGAGAACAGAGATGATGTAGAAAACAGTGTAGAGTGGCCTCTCCAGGATTTCCTCCTGGTCAATGTTTTTACATGCAGCGTAGAGGTGGAAAACTGCCCCTGGAACCAGCACCGTCACCAGTTGTAGTGCCCAGAACACCTGAGGATGGAGGACAGTGGCGAGACAAGCACATGGACAGACATCAAAGGGACAACAGTCAGTGTATGAAGAGGAACAGGATCAGAACACGTGTCCACATTCAGTTTCCATTGGTCCACACCGTAGTTGGACCATTTTAAAGCAGGAAGGATCAGAATATGGACACACTGGAAAAACACTGTATCTCTGTTACCCACAATCCTCTGGGAGATCGAACAGACTCAGCGCCTCATTGTGTCTTTTCATTTATAGATGTTCTGACACATTTAGAAGGCGGTTCGAATCCCATTCTCTCCAAGTCAGTCCGATCTGTCCTTGGGCAAGACACTTCACCCTCCTTGCCTCCAGTGTTACTTACACTGGTTTATGAATGCATGTGAATGTTCGGTGGTGGTCGGAGGGGCCGTAGGCGCGAAATGGCAGCCACACTTCCGCCACCACTAGAGGGAGAAAGTGAGAGTGAATGAATAATGGATCAATAATGTAAAGTGCTTTGAGGAGGCGCCTTGAGTGACTTCTAAAGCCCAATAAAAATCTAATCAATTATTATTATTATTATTATTATTATTATTATTATTATTATTATTATTATTATTATTATTTGAGGAGCATTAAAGTGACTGATCCAAGTATTCTTTAAAAACAACCAAACATTTCTCATGTTTCATGTTCAGTGAATGGTATAGCTTCATGAGTGGGGACGTGGTGATGTCATAGACCAAATAGAACTATCAACAGCCACTGGGGGGCACCACAGTCCCTCTGCCAACTGAATCCAGGAGTTTGGAGCAAGAAATGACCATATTAGGACAAAGGGGGAGGAGCTGCCAGAAACAGACAGGTCACGTGTGCTAATGCTAAAAGCTAACTAAGTATATTATAAAATAATAGACACACATTTGTGTAGTAATCATTTTAACTCATTCACCCCAAATATGCCTTCCTATTTAACTCAGTTCTATGTTCCACTGGTTGTTTTCTTTGTTTTATAGTTAGCATCAGTTCAGTAGCAGATAGTGACGGTTAGGGTTAGGTGAACCAGAGGTTTCAAGTTAGGGTTAGGGTTAAGGTTATGTAAACCATTGTGGAGGAGGCAGGATATATGAGCTATAATGTATCCCACCACCAGGGGGAGTCCAGTGGCCCATCCACCGTGTCCACCACTGATCAGCAAGCAGACTGCAATGCTGGACTGAATTGCACATGTGTGTTATCACTTTAACCACTAGAGGGAGGAGTGAGACACTGAAAGCCTCTGATAAGTAGTATTATGGGCTGTTCTTATCACTACTCTTATCACTAACTTTCTGTTGTTGATCCGTGGTTCAGACTAAACTGTGACAGTTCTGACCTTGTTTGTTGGATTCAAACACATCTGTACTTCAGTTATTAGTGACACAAACAAACAGAAAACAGAGCTAAGCTAACAGGGCTATAAAGTAAATTATCAGCTGACACACATCAACATTGTAAGACACTGTGTTATTTTGACTAAATTTTCTTATGTTTTCTGTTGAAAATTCGATGATACCATAATGCAGCTGCTCTCTGAATCTCTACTGCCCCCTGCTGGAGTTACATTTTTATCTGCTGCCCCTTGAACCTGTATCGATGTGTTTCTGTGGGGTCCTACCTGTGGTGTTATGGGTCTGAACTGGTTGTAACAGTACAGGTTGAGTTCTCGGCGGTCGGGGTCGCAGCTGAAGTGCAGTGCCTCATTCCCATAAACGGCGAAGCCCAGAACACCCAGGAAAAACATCCGCACCGAGCCAAAGAACAAGGTGTGGAACTGGCCAATGACCGTTGGAGGCCTGAGCTGCAACACAAGCACAGCAAATGCACACAATCGCACACATGATGCATCCACATCCAACGCAAAAAAACCACAAAGGCACACATTCGAACAAAGAAGACGCCGTCTGACAGATCAATGCTATGACGCTACAACCAAACCTGTGATGGGATCATGTCCACGTCCTGTACTTGACACTAACTCTGATGAAGGTTTACCACAAAAACAACAAAATGACACTCGCACCAAGACTACAGCCTTTTAGCGCAGAAACCAGCTGGAAGAAATGCTTAAAAACCATCAGATTGATGGGTTTGGGTTGAATATGGGGGAGGGAGGTGATGGTTAAAAGCCCGGCGGTACTCACACATCCCTCATAGAAGTTTTTGATGTAGTTCAGAGACATGGTTTTGGCGTGGACGTCCCTGTCATGGCCGGCGTCGCTGCTAGCACCAGTTTAAGGCCGACACTAACCCAGTACCTCCAGCTGCTGAGCCTCTGCCTCTGCAGAAAGCCCGTGTCAACGCACATTTTGTTTGACCATTATCCCTCCATCAATGGAGCCACTCAGTAGAAAAAGCACAACAGAGGCCGAGGGGCCAACAATGGGCCTAAGGGCATGTGGTCCCTGCATTCTAATCCCTATAGAACCATGTCAGCGAAAAAAGCACCTCCTGTCCACACAATACACACACACAGATGGCAAACATCAAACAAATACAATGCACCTAGCTAGCTAAAGACCACGGACACTAATGTCAACCGCATGGCTGTTCCTTCCACTGTCTCTGCATTTTTTAACTTCATTTCCACTCATTTAAGCCGTGTCTGCTCTGGTAACTTCAACTATCACAAACGTGTCACTGTGTCCGATAAACTGACAGTATTTCAACTTGACCCTGCCCATTGGGAGGGTTTTTGGTGGAAAGAGTTTTTTAAAAGGGCGGATTATTAAGCAAACACCCAGCAAACACAGTACAAACGCATGGACCAAGTACAAGTTTACAGGTCCAGGTTTATGTAGACCACCCACCCACACACACACACACACAACCACACAAACCGCCACAACAACCAACTAAACTGGAAAAACTGAAAGGAAATGGAAGTCCACACACCAACCGTAATCCTGGCGGCGTGTTGTTCATTCCCCCTCGTTTCTCCACTCACGGATCCCAAACTCATGCCAGAGGACGACAAAGCGCAACTCGGACCACAGTCAAGTCACACGGATTTACCCGGATTTACCCAGGGTTAGGCTCTACGCTTCCGGCCTCCGCCTCCAAAACAAACAGAGGCAACAAAGGCAACGGCTGAGGCAACAAAAGCAACGGCTGAGGCAACAAAGGCAATGACCCAGGGTTAGGCTCAGCGCTTCCAGCCTCTGCCTCCAATACAAACAGAAGCAATGGCTGAGGCAACAAAGGCAACAACTGAGGCAACATAGGCAATGACTGAGGCAACATAGGCAACGGCTAAGGCTACACAGGCAATGGCTAAGGCAACAAAGGTAATGACCCGGGGTTAGGCTCAGCGTTTCTGGTGTTCTGTAAATCCTTCCTACCCATCAAGATATCCTACCAAGCCCCACTGCACACATGCACGCATACGCACAACACAAGACGTCATTTCTTGGGGTTTGGTCAGAATTTTGTCCTACCAATCAGCTGTGGTGAGATAAAAGCAGCAAGTGTTTAATATTTTCTACTTAATCTAACCCAATGTCGATTTCTAGCCTTTGTGTGCGTCTTGTTTGAGTCTTTGACCAACTCAACTAATTGTTATTGGCTTGTTATTTTAGCATGAGGTTATTTTGCGGAATAGGTCTGTGATGCAGAGAATGTACAGCTGTTGTTTGATTTCATCAGGAAAAGTTTTGTTTGGAACACTTCTGCATTTCAGTCTTTCAGTCACATTATTTGGGAATCATCTATAGCCATTCATTTGGGGATAGTTTAGAACAACCTAATTTAAGTACATCTGTGTAAAAGCTGACTCAAATGAGTTTCTTTTGTATAATAGAACATAGTTACATTAAAGCATATTCTGACAGGGTCATTTAAATTGTCAGAACGTCCTACCTGCATATATTAATGTAGAAGAATATTCTGACGGGGTAAATGTAACTGTCATAAGGTCCTGCCTGTGCTTACTAATTTGGAAGCATATTCTGACTTGGTAATTAGAATTGTCTGAACGTCCTGCATACATCTACATTTTATTTCTGATGAGGTCACTATCAGTGTTTGAGCATCCTAATACAGAAAAAATGTAAAAACAGTGATGACAAAAAATTAAACTGGAAGCACATGGTTGGATTTTCTGACGAGGTAGCACAGATTGGCAAACATGTCTGTCATTTCATCCTACGGTAGGATGTTTCATGGAAGTAGGACAAAACAAATGGAAGCAACAATGGCAACAGATGTGGCAACAAAAGCAATGGCTGAGGTGACATAGGCAATGACTGTGGCAACAAAGGAAATGGTTGAGGCAACAAAGGCAATGGTCCCAGACATTGACTTTGACAGAAATCTGACACTGTCCAGTCGGTCAGTTGAAACCGTCATATGAGACAGAACCAGGAGTAAAAAAGGACTAAAAACCATCGGGACCAGGATTAAAAAGGGACTAAAAACCACCTGGACCAGGACTAAAAAGGGACTAAAAACCAATGGGCCCAGGACTAAAAAGGGGACTAAAAACCATTGGGACCAGGACTAAAAAGGGACTACAAACCACCTGGACCAGGACTAAAAAGGGACTGAAACCTACCGGGACCAGGACTAAAAAGGGGACTAAAAACCATTGGGACCAGGACTAAAAAGGGACTACAAACCACTGGGACCAGGACTTAAAAAGGACTAAAACCCACCAAAACTAGGACTAAAAAAGGACGGAAAACTACCGAAACCAGGACTAGAAAGGTACTAAAAACCACCTGGACCAGGACTAAAAAGGGACTAAAAAACCAATGGGACCAGGACTAATCTGGTCTCTCTTTTTGCAGATGATGTGGTCCTCTTAGCTCCATCGACCTCCA
>JAQQZY010017996.1:0-12094 GCA_030068375.1 Ostorhinchus rueppellii | reverse complement strand
ACAGCAGCTATGTCAGGATGATACGTCACATCGTTGAGATCCCGCCCAGCGACTCCGATTGGCCGTACACATTTCAAATTTTAGCAGAAGAGCGTTGTCGAAGAGCTTCCAGACCCCCGTGTGTGCTCATGAAGTTGAGCGGAAACACACGAGGGGTCTGCGCATTCGCCAGGCTAAGAATAGAATAGAACAGAACAGAACAGAACAGAACAGAATAGAATAGGTCTTTTTTGTCACAGAGCTTGATTATATGCGCACCCATACTCTGATCATTATTCAGTTTCTTTAGTTGTCAGATTATTCAAGTTACAACATAAACACGACTAGAAAAGCACTCAGACAGCACAGATCTCTGCCAGGGTAGTGTTTGTACTTTTTTTAAACCTCCATCAAGGAGGTTATGTTTTGGCCAGGGTTTATGGGTGTGTGTGTTTGTTTGTTTGTTTAGTAATGTAACTCAAAAAGTTACGGATGGATTTCGATGAAATTTTCAGGATATATCCACTCTGGTTTTAAGGTAATGTTTGCACTTTCCTCCACTAGCGCTGAATGACCTCATATGCAGTTCTGTGCCTCCATGCCCTATCTCACAATGATAAAGAATCCTTTAAAAAAATTCCTGGATCCAGACGGTGATCCAGATCGCCTCCAAAATGTAATCATCTCTTCCTTGACCTAGAGCGGACATGTCCTGAAAATTTTATCAAAATCCTTCCTTAACTTTTTGAGTTCTGTTGCTAACAAATAAACAAACACACAAACCCTGGCAAAAACATAACCTCCTTGGTGGAGGTAATAATCTGATATGTTTTATCAGATCATGTCAGTAATCTGATTATGACAAATCAGATGAACACACCCAGATTTGTCCCCAATACTCCGATGTCTTCCTGCATGTATACAGGTTAATCTGATTTATTTTGTTCTTTTAGGTCTGTGCATGTGTGAATACAATTAAAATCCTAGAGAACAGAAGCTACGTAGTCAAATGTGAGTGGAAGACGGTAACAGGAAGTTTGAGTCTACCATCACTACATACATACATACTCTGAAAGAAATTGGATAATGGACAGGAATGTCTAAACCAAGGTTTTTAGATTATCGCATTTCTTAAGTACATGTAAATTCGTTACATCTGATTATTACACTTATCCAATTACTCCCAGTTATTGGACTTTTACGGTCATGTAAACAGGCTCAATGTTACAGGAACAATGGAGATATGTTTAGCAGTTCTGTTCTGTTTAGCAGCAAATACTAAAAGTGCAAAAAGACTATAAATATATATCACACAAAACACTGAAATATATAGGCAATGTACACAAACTACAAGATGAAATATTTTATGTACATATACTTAAATACTTCTAAAATATAAACAAAGAAGCATATATACAGACAGTATAGGATATGTACAAGGTGCATGGGTGTGATCATTCAAATGAAATCAATAAAAAAGTCGATTTGAAGCATCTTATTGGCACTAATTTTGTGAAAATTCAACCAGTATTAAAAAAATTAATAAATAAAAAACAGGACCAAGGTTCTTGTGGTCCAACGGCATATTTACAGACATTCATTGGCATTTGTTTGACCCTTCAAGGTCAAAGGTCATGGCACCAAATGAAAGTTCATGTGTGATTTCCTATCTATTGCCACTAATAATTATATCAATATCCTCAGCTGTTTTGAAGTAAAAAACAAAAACAACTGTCCCATTATAAACCTGTGGCGATTTTTTTTATTTTATTTTTTTAATTTCAAAAATGAATAAAAATTAAAAAATTAGTATTTTCCCATTCTTTGAATACATTTGGTTGACCTTACCCCAAAGATGTTCCACAACAAATATCAAGTTATTCTGACTTAAAGTTTTTAGAGAAGAATATTGTTGAAAAATTGTAAACAAACGACGAACGGACAACATCTGATACCAGTATTCCATCGGACCCTTTGGGCTGTTGGACTGAAAACACCCTCAGGTACAGAAGTAGGGATTGAGCTAACTGGGTTTTTCTTTCTCCTCAGGAGCCAGTAAAGACAGAAGAAGGCAGGGACATGGCCGGCAGGATCAGTGCTTTCGGTTACTTGGAGTGCTCCGCTAAAACCAAGGATGGTGTGCGGGAAGTGTTTGAGATGGCCACTAGGGCGGCGCTGCAGGTCCGCAAGCGCAAGAAGAGAAGTGGCTGCACGCTGTTGTGAGCAGTTGGTGTAACCGCCCAGTCCAGACACCAATCAACCGACCAATATAACAGGAGAAAACACACAAAAAGGACTGACCTTTGAGCAAATGGCATCATTGTACTGTATCTTACATTTCACAGTAAGACAGGCAGATGACTCAAACACACATCTGAAGCAAATACTACAGGAAATGGATGGACTCATATGTCTATGTTGCAGCTGTGGTTAATTGATGTTTAAAGTTCCTTCTTGATTTGCATATTTTTTCTGAATTCTGTCTTTACAGATAGTTTTCCTATTGTTTTTCTTTATATTGTTACATAACAAGGCAATGATAGATGCACATATTTGTATGCAATATTGTTCTCCACGAGCTTGGGCGAGCAGCGTCCCTCCTAGCGGCTTGTATAAAATCTTCTTGAGTCTTGTCCAAACTGTTGTTTTTAATAATGTTTCTGTTCATCGTGGTAGCAGCTGTGCTAGAGAATGAAAGGGGCTGGAGATGTCTCTGACCATAAGAGCTAGTGCCTTTTCTTAAGTTTGTACACAACACATACTTCTCATGTTCACCATCCGGCTAAGATTTTGGCTGAGGGCCTCCATTGTACTGTAGCTCATTTTATGGTGTTGTCACTCTGAAACCTGAGCAAAGCCATAACTAAGGATTTCAATGGTGTTGACGACAGTCCCACCGGTTACTCCTTTCACTTTTGTTGATGTAAGTCATCAGTGTTTCCTCTGCTTTTGTCACGCTAAGGATAACTGTAATATGATGAAAGGAGTGATCTTGCCCTCACATTTAGCTCATTTTGATTACAAACCCCTGATCATTCCCACATAACCTTCATAACTGATCTGTGCAGTTGGAGCCAGAGGGAATGATGAGAGCTGTTCAGTCCAGATCCAAGCCACTATGACTCAACTATGCACAAAGGCTGTTAGGACCAACAGGAGGATGACAGGGACACGAGGCCTGGTGAAACCTCACTTGTTTATTTTTCGCGAGTGACTGAGTTCAGCTCTCCTTCGTCACAATGAGTTTGCAAGTGAGTCGGTCACACCCACCGTTGGAATCTGCATGTTGGACGGGTAAACCCAGTTGTGGAAAGTATCTCTTGTTAGAGCTTTTAGCCTTTTGCGTGTGAATGTTTCCAGTCGGACAACATTCTTTACATGTTTGAGAGAAGCTAATGTGTGTGCGGAGTTCGTTTTTCCCCAGTGCCTTCTCTGTCCTGTTGTGCCTTTTGGTTTTTGGCTCCCAGACCAGATAGACCAGCTGCTCTATGACCAACCTGATACTGACTGACAAGGTCAAGACCTTTTCGACAGGTTTCACCAACACCCACATCCTTTGAAAGGCTTCAGAAATGGGCTTAATGAAGCAAAAACCATGTCATTATTTTACTGAAGTTGAACACCATTGTATCTAGAAAAGCTGTTTACTCTTTAATATCTTTGAAGATTTGCATCCCATTATTACAAACATTAAATTTGCATGTTGAAACAATGTTCATTTTGCAAGTGTAACAATGATTTTTGATGATTTAGTTGTGTAGAACTGCCAATATTTTGAAGTACAACTGTGTATTTTGAGAAATAAAATAGACTGATTTGTCTGAGGCTTCTGTTTGCCAAGATGTTTGAACATATGATAGTTGGACTGGATATTTATTCCAGATATCTGTAATGCAATTCCTCTGAGTCAAAATGAGTATTTCAGGTATCTACAACATAATTCCTTCTGGAATAAATGATGTCAGGCATCCTTAGTTAAGAATCCGTGTGTATATAAGTGAAAAGTCTGTCTCTTTCATACCACAACTGCAGTATAAGTAGGAAAAAAAGTGTTAAAACTTAAAATGTATGAAAGTTGCTTTCAGTATTTTCGATACTAATGCATGGATACGATGAATATTATGTTAAAAAAAATATAAATATATATCTTAGCTTAAATAATTGTGATAATTATGATTACCAGACGCTAAATCAATGAAAAACCTAGATGCATATCCATCCTAAATATCTATTATATAGTTCTGAATATCTCTAATAAACTCTACCAGTTCACATATTTTCAACTGATTTCGACTTGTTTGACATGTCTACTCTTAGTTGTGGCTAAACACAATTCACTCTACGTTGTCCGTAATTGTCTTTTGAGCAGTCTAGCAAGTAAATGCTACAACAGCCACGTCTTTTGCTAATATCTAATACGTTGTAATAGTTTAGTTCAAGTTGTTAGAGTAAAATTCCACTACTATAGTGGATATCTTTAATTGCCCTTCAAATACACTTTGGACTTGCAGAAATATCATTACAGATGTCTAAAATACAATTACAGATAGGAGTGTGGTGTCTTCACTTCTTGATAACATTTGATATTTTATGTGAAGTCGCTGAGTGTCCACACTGAATTATTGCTGGACCCATATCAGACAGTCTCCCTGGTCCCCACTGTGTTTTGTGTCTTCTGAGAATATTGTACTTGATTGTGATCTACATTACATAGATGTGTAAATATATATATATATATGGGTAGATAGAAAATGCATGAAAAGCCCTTTGAGCATCTCAAAGCACAGACTCTTCAGTGCATTCCTTTTCTCCAGCTCGGCCCCTCACTCATACTTACAAGTCTCATGGTTGCTTGTCGCTCTGGAGGACGGTGGATTGTTGAAGGACAACGACGAAGTGGTATCTTCAGTGTTGCATGTAGCTTTTTGTACCGATAATGCCCGTATGCTTTGTATCTATTTTAGTGTGATACCATATGTAATGCAATTTAATATCCATCTCCTGGACAAGCACACATGCTTTAAGCGAGTAACCCACTGCAAAAGTAACAATGAGGAAAACTAGTTATATTTTAAGTTGACAATCACCATAATGAAGTTACCTCAGATGTTTTTTTAAGGTGCATTTAACTGTACCTCTTTAAGCACACAGTAAACAATGAGGAGTGAACGGACGCAGATGTTGATAATTAAGGTTTTACTGATCAGTGCACAGGCATTAATGATGTGTTTCATAGCTGTGGTGGGATGGTGGGAAATTAGAGCGCTGCAGAGGGTCAAGTGTTGAACATATCACAAAGAGCATGTACTGTACTGCTGTTCTGAGTGCGCACATACAACACACTACATCTGAACTTGTGGGTGTCGATGCATGTACTGTTGGCCTTTTTACACACCGAAAAACACATCTTTAAGATCAGCTTCTGCTTAGCGTTGTGTAACTTTTTCTTTCTTTCTCTGGAAGTATTTGAAATGATAAAAGGATCCAGATTTATATAAAAGCTCATTGTAATAATGCTTTGTAAACAGGAAAGTGTTGTAGTAAATGTTTCATCTGATGTGAACATAAACATTGTTAATAAACTATTTTTTGAGACAAGTGACCAGCTTTAACTGTCACTTCTTTTGTTACCGATGAGGTCATTAAAGGAGGGGTCATTCAGGACACGGGGCAGCGCGATGTGTTGCAAAATCTGAGGATTTATTTCACCAACTTCAAATGTTCTCAGAAAAGAATAAATCAGTTAAAAAGAGAAGCTTAAAAAGAGCAGCAAGACAAAAAAGTGATGAGTTCCTGAGAATAAATAGAATACTGTGCTTTAATTTCTAACTGTAAATCGGTTGCTGCGCATTCCTAAGAGACATTGAAGAAACGAAGTAAAAAGGGAAATAAAACTGGTTCATTTGAGTTGTGCTGTCAAAAGCAAAATCAAAAGTGTTCATTTTACCTAAAATATGCTCTTAAAAAGGTTAAAGAGATTTTTTTTTTTTTTTAAACCTCCGATGCCTGTTTTTTCCATTAATGCACAAATGGTAAAATATTATACTTTCTATAGATATTTGTGGATTTAAATGTGATAATACTCTAAAGATGTCACAGTAAAAAGTTTTGCTGGGCTGACTGGAGGGCAGACTACTGCTCATTTTTCCATTCTGGGTCGACATACTGCTGAAGGGCGCTTTCCTCTCCAACAGGACCTACGATGAACACACAAAGACACCGTTTAGATTCACACAGGTATATAGTTTCATAAGCTGCACTGAGAATTAAAGAGGAGTCTTAATCAGGTTTCAATGAGGGGACAATCAAAACTTCAACTATGGCTAAAACATGATGTGTTGTATTGTTTATTGTTGTATATCGGGGGTGTCAAACTCATTTTAGTTCAGGGGCCACATACAGCCTAATATGGTATAAAGTGGGCTGGACCAGTGAAATAATATAAATAATAGGATGATAACTTTGGAGAGAACAAATATTAATTCTGTGATGAAAATATTTATATCTATGAATTGTACAGGAACATAACATGAACAAAACTGTACAACCTGAAGATTAAGTAAAATAAGTGCAATGTTAACAATATTACACCTTAGTTTATCATTTATACATGTGAATCACAACTTAGAGATCACAATGGATCTACAAATACACAAAACATTAAATAACATTATTAAAATTACCCATACTTTCTTAAGAAGTTTCAGGTTATTCACTTTTTTTTTTAAAAAAATAAAAGGCTAGTCTGTAAATGTAAACATTTTTGTGTACATTTTTTTTTACACTAAAACAAAGAGAAAAATTAGCAGTTTTCATTATTTATAGGTTATTATGATTGTATTTTGATGGTTCTGACCCACTTTAGACTGAATTGACCTAAAATGATTGTAACATCCTTGATTGTTAATATCTTAAGTGTAATTTTTATTTCACAAATTCATCCCAGGGGCCAGATTAAACCCTTTGGTGGGCCAGATTTGGCCCCCGGGCCCCATGTTTGACACCTCTGTTGTATTACATTGTTCACAGTCCTACTGATAGAGATAAGTGGCTTTGATACTGTATTACTGGAGGACTGATGAACTTGATATTCTTGATCTGAAAAAAGCTAAGGGAGAGGGGTCTCAACTTTCATTTTTCAGACACAGGACACATGAAAATTAGGGATACACCAATTGTAAAATTCTTGTCCAGTATTTATATTATTACGATATAAAATGACCTTTTGGCTGATAACTGACGCTGATTCCAATGTTACTTTCTGTTAGTTTGTTATTTATCGCCCTGAACAAAGAAATTTTCAATAAGTAAAAGTTAATAAGTATATTAGTAGTTACTGTTTTAAAATCTTTCAGCCCTTTATTATCGTCACATTATCTTCAATTAGTAATCACTATATATTGTATATTGTGTTATTTTTGTTTCCTTTGTAGAAGTGTGGGGAAATAAATACCAAGAAAAGCACCATCAGATTAATAAATAACAAAGGTTACAGAGACCACACAAATTAACTTGCCTTAAAATGAAAAGCTCTAAACTTTCCTGCATTGATTGGGTTTAAAACAGCCCAAATAATATTCAAAGCAAGAAATAACTTACTTCTGAACAAAATGAAGACATTATTGTTAACCCTACAAATGTAATAAACTGTAAGCGTGACAATAATTTGTAGCTTTTAATGTAATAATCCTACAAATGTAATAACTTTCCCACAAATGTAATAACAGTTGCCTACCACAAATGTAATACCTCATTTCCCATAAATGTAATAATTATGACTTTTTTGGGGATTTATTAGGTTTATGGGACGGTAAAAATCTTCCGTTTCCAAAATTGAAATAACTTCCTACAAATGTAATAAACTAGTACATCACATTCATTTAAGTAATACATGCATGGATATTCTTTGATCTTTCTTTTTCTTCCCTTTCATTCTTGTTTTTTGGATACTTGCCCTTTTTAGAATGATCAAATATTGCAGTTACACCACATGGTGCTAATTCCAGATAAATAGGTGTTTAATTACAAAAGAACAAAACAGAATGGGTGAAAATGTAAAGATTTTATTATAAACGCTTCAGTATGAACTGGATATAAATTGTATCAGAAGAATTATAATAGAAGCCTATGTTTGAACCATGTAAATAAAACATCTGGATATGATTATGATAACAATGGAGAAGGAAGTGCATACTGTGGGAAAATGAGGTATTATTACGTTAAAAGCTCCAAAGTTTTATTACGTTTCTAGGGTTAACGATTAGTTTCAGAGAGAGGGGGTACCACTGAATTTAAAAATGTGTGTCAGAACAACTTTAAAAAGTATGTGTGCTTTAATCATAGGGATTATAACTGCAGAACAGTCCAACAGATGAATTAAAGAATAGTAAAAAGATAAGCCAGTTTAAAAGAATATATAAAATACAACTTTTAAACACATATAAAGATGAAGAACAGCAGTTTAACTTAGGACAGTAATGACAGTGAGTAAAGCCAAATATATTTTATTTATTAGTTTTGTTTTGTTTTTCTTCTTCTGTATTGATAAAAAAAGAACAACGGCTAAACAGTATATTGTGTAAACAGTTCGGGAAAGGATGTGGAAGAAGAAGAAGAAGAGGAAGAAGAACAACAATAAGAAGAACAAGAAGAAGTAGAAGAAAATCTGTAAATTTGCATAAGAGTCTGGTTTTGAGCGGCTCTATATGTAAAGTGTCATGAGATAACTTTTGTTATGATTTAGCGTTATATAAATATAATTTGATTTGATGTGATTTAATTCTGAACATCTAAGCATTTGCTGCTGATGTTAGTGAAACAGCATCTTATGTGCAGATACCAAATATCAGCCAATACCATGTCCAAACAAATATGCTGGTACGTTTCTATGAAAATATAAAGCTATGAAGCTTAAACTTCTGTTTAATGTTTTTCACCACGTGCTGTTCTTCCACTTAAAACTGTCTTACAACATATGACATGCATCTTTGCCTGTTTTTAAATCTCTACTTAAAACCCACCTGTTCTCCTTGGCCTTTTAACACGTGCAATGTTGATATTTTAGTCTGTTTTATATTGGTTTTATTTATTTGATTTGAATTTTTATGGCTTTTATTAAATTGTATTGTGTTTTAGTGTTCTGTACAGCACTTTGGTCCACTCTGGTTGTTTTAAAGTGCTTTATAAATAAAGTTGGATTGGATTGGATAAGGGTCAAAACACAGTAATGTCCCATCAGACAGAAAAGTTTAATTGATTGTCATTCCAACATCTATTTCAATATAAAGTAGCTGCTTGTTTGGGATTATCCCTTATGGTCCAACTAAAGCAAAAATGAATTTCACAGTAAAAAGGTGGGTCTGTCTTTAAAATGCCCCGTGAGAGATTTAGAATAGCATGTTTTGACCCATAATAATAATAGTTAAAAAAAAATAAAGCTAGTTCTGAATACACTGGTTTCACTCCAGGAATTTTTGACAATTAATTCTTATTTAAACTAAGTATTACATTACTGTAGTTAGATTTTGATGAGTTGTACTTACTGTCAGAGTGCACATTGATCTTCAGAGTTGCCAGTCTTGTCACAATATCATCTTCTCCTTCTACATCTTTGAAGTCAAATCCAGTATATCCCTTCTCCGTCACACAGTAGTTAATGAACCTGCACACCAACAGCCATCCGTTATGACAAATACACTACACTGTAGTGTTTGGTGTTTTGATCACAGGTCCACTAGAACGTGTCTTGTGGTCTGCTTGGCCTTACTTCTCCCAAGTGGGGTCTTTGTTTAAGATCACAGGGTTTCCCACAACGATCAGCAGGGACCTGGCTCTGGTCATGGCTACGTTAAATCTCTGCAGTGGAGAGGGGAGAACAGAGAGGTGGAAACAGTAACATGCCTGTCATCCTGGATGCAGCTTAGTTAGTGCAGCTGAAGAGGGAAAATAACAGACCTTTTCATTGGACAGGAAGCCGATGTTGAAGTCCTTGTCCATCTTGATGTAGTTGATGCTACTGCGGACGGTAGAAACCATGATGATCTTCCTTTCTTGTCCCTGAAACTCTTCCACTGACCCGACCTGAGAGAGTTCAGAGTTCAGGAAATAGCTCTAAATCTCCAAATGTAAAAAGTGCACTAAATGTACCATTAAATTAAACACAACTCAAGCAAACTTTAGCTTTAACCCATAAACACTCAGTGCTACTTCTCTAGCACTTCTAAAAGATTTTTTTTTCGATATTTAATTTCTTAAATGATTTACCACCATTTATTATAATTATTATATATTTATATTAATTATAATTTCTGTGCAAATGAGACATTTTTCTACATTTTATTCACTGATCATGTAGATGTTCCTAAAACCTCAAATTAAAGTTGAGGGTTATCATATCAGAAATAGAGGAAACTGAAGAAAAAGTCACTTTTTCAGCAAAGATATTATAAACTAAACATAAACCCAGTGTCTCCATCCACTGTCATTGATCCAACTCCATGAGTTTTACTGGTGAATCAATGGTGTTTCCCCATTCACTACAGAGCTTCTGAACATCCACATGGGTCATATCTGATGACCATGAGAAGATGAAAAACTGCATTTTATACCAATTATTTACATGGATTGATTGGATTAGTGTAGGGGTTCTCCAACTTTTTACACCCCCTGTCCAATCAAGCCAAAGTGAACATCAACATGAAAAATTGCTAAATTTGCAAAACTTATTACTGGGCCAAAGATATCCATTTATATCTTCAAAACTTTGTAAATAAATAACATATATTTAACTGTAATATATATATAAAAAAATAACATTTTTAAAATACATTTTGTGTACAAAATATAAACTGAAAAGTACCCTCTTTAATTGAAAAGAAAAATAAATAAATTGGTCATTAATTAATAAATGAACCTTTCATCAACAAAAAAGAATTACTTAACTACTCAAATAAACTCATCTTGAGTAGTATAAAATAAAAATGTTCTTAAAATGTTCTCAAAGCTTAAACAAGATGATTGACAATTAAACTATTATATGAAAATATTTATTATTTGTTTTGTATATGGTACATAAAGTAATGATTAATGTATTTATCCCAACGAATTTCAACTACCCCCTGAGCTTCTTCAGAGTACTCTGGGGGTACCGATACCCTACTTTGGGAACCCCTGGATTAGTGGATCCACAGGTATTAAACACTTTAGGTCAGAAGATGGTTTCGGTTGATGGTGGAGGTTTGGGTCTTTAAGGGTTAATAGAAACCGTCACATTATTAAATCTACATAGAAGAGACTTTAAATGAGCCCCTTTTTGAGCATCTTACTATTATCAACAGTAGAATCAGTTTTACGAACCTTGAGCTCTTTCAGATCACTCCATCGACTGAATGTTGCTACAGACTTCAGGGCCTTCTGGATTTTCTCCACCTGTTTAAAACATAAATATTATGCAGATAATTACTTAAAGGAGCTATATATAGAATTTCTACTTTCAAATATTTTTTTTTTAAAAATACCTAAAATTATCATTAGAGCGTTTAGAATAAAGAGTCAATGAATCTCTTTACACTAAAGAGTCAGTTTCTAAGTCACTAAGAAGCAATTTTAAGAGCCAAAGAATGTGACAAAGTGATAGAAGCACAAAAGCAGTGTTCCTTTTGCGAATGTTGCTCTAAATGAAAAGAATGGAGTTTGATCCTGAAATGGCAGCATTTCTCCTACACAGGTGAATATGATTATGAAGCTCATGAAGGTATAAAGTTCTTACATGAGGTTATTCTAAGATTTTTTTAAGGTCAATTCGCTAGATACGCAGGACATACAGAGAACTGAAATGCCGTTTCTCTCATGCCTTGTTATTAAAAAAAAAAAGAGGTAGAAAAAAGAAGAATAAAGGTATACAAAATAAAGTATAACAGAAAATAAAATGTATACATCAATGTATTTACATTACCAGTGGTAGGTCAAAACAACAATAGAGGTGATTTGTAGTTTTATCATGGCTGTTTTCTGTCTAAAAACAGAGCTAACCTATGATGTAAACCAGGGGTGCCCAATCCTGGTCCTCGAGAGCTACTATCCTGCATGTTTTAGATGTTTCCATTTTCCAGCACAC
>JAQQZY010017974.1:0-12096 GCA_030068375.1 Ostorhinchus rueppellii | reverse complement strand
AAATCACCTTTCTTCCCCATTCTGATGCTCGGTTTGAACTGCAGCAGATCGTCTGGACCATGTCTACATGCCTAAATACATTGAGTTGCTGCCATGTGATTGGCTGATTAGGAATTTGCATTTAACGGCTGGACAGGTGTGCCTAATAAAGTGGCCAGTGAGTGAGTGAGTGAGTGAGTGAGTGTGTATAATTTGTGCACACCATTGACATACACTTTTTCAGGTTCCTCACACACAATCAGATTTACATAATCAACTGTGTGAACTATAATATTTAAAAACAGTTTAAATATTTACTACAATAAGTGTGATAATATCTCTTAATCATAATAATTAATGAATTTCTATACTGTCTTATTTTATGCAAGCTTCTACGTTATACACTTATTCAGATAATGTTCTATATTTGGTTATTATAGTGGATTTATACATCCTTTTTAAATTCACATATTGAAGACATTTTCAAATTTTGATCCAGATCCCGCTGTGGAGTAGGGAGAAAGGTCTCAGCAACTCCCTCTTCTTCATCTTCACTGAGGAACTGACGAGAAAAAGCATCTGGTTTAACATTTCAGGAGCCAGGTCTATAAGAAAGGGTGAAACTAAACCGAGTGGAAAAACAAAGACCATATAGCCTGCCTGGAGTTTAGCCTTTTAACTGAGCGCACATATTCCAAATTTTTATGGTCCGTCCAAACCAGGAACAGAACCTTAGTGCCCTCAAGCCAATGGCGCCACTCCTCCAAGGCCACTTTAACAGCTAGCAACTCACGATTGCCAATGTCATAGTTTCGCTCCGCAGGTGACAGCCGTCTAGAAAAGAACGCACAGGGATGCATTTTATGATCATGCTCCGCTCTCTGGGAGAGAACTGCCCCAACCCCAACATCAGAGGCATCCACCTCTACGATAAACTGTCTTTCAGGATCCAGAATCTGGAGAATGGGAGCAGAACTGAAACGGTCCTTTAAACCCAGGAATGCCTTGTCCACTTCAGCTGTCCATCTAAAAGAGACTTTAGATGAAGTTAGTGCAGTTAGTGGGGCAGCCACAGAACTGTACCCACGGATGAGCCACCTGTAGAAGATGGCAAATCCAAGGAATCTCTGCAGCTGCTTATGGTTCTCTGGAATGGGCCCCTCAGCTACAGCTGCCACCTTTTGCAGGATCCATTTCCAGGCAATCCTGTCCCACAATGTACCCCATGGAATGACACAGTTGTGGCGTCAAACTCACACTTTTCTGCCTTCACATAAAGTGAATTTTCTAACAGTCGCTGGAGTACTGACTGGACGTGGTGAACATGTTCCTGCTTGGATTTGGAGAAAATAAGAATATCATCCAGATATACGAAAACATACTTGTTCAGCATATCCCTTAATACATCATTAATTAAGGATTGGAAGACAGCAGGGGCATTAGTCAATCCAAAAGGCATAAACAAGTACTCATAATGACCTGTTGGGGTGTTAAACGCTGTCTTCCACTCATTACCTTCTCTAATCCTAACGAGGTGATAAGCGTTTCTTTGGTCCAATTTGGTGAACACTGTCGCCCCGTTAAGGAGTTCAAAAGCAGTTGAAGTGAGTTGCGATTCTTAATAGTGATATCATTTAACCCCCGAGTGTCTTGTCTTTTATCCACAAAGAAAAACCGCGCTCCGGCTGGAGACGAGGATGGTCTAATTATACCCGCAGCCAGAGCGTCATTTATATAAGTGTCCATAGCCTCCTGTTCCAGCCCCGACGGAGAGTAAATCCTCCCTTTTACTGTACACTTAGCCAAAAAGTGTCCAGACTGACCGCAGTAAAAGCACAGATTACCCTAGTGTCTCCTCTCTCGCTTCTCTGGGGTAAGTCTGGAACAACCCAACTGCACAGGCTCTACCCCCTCCTCCAGAGGCTCAGTTCTTGCCGTCCGAGGAGGCTCAGCTGGACCCCGGTTCGGTGGAGCAGATGGGTGTAGAGGAGACGGGACTCGAGACTCCTCTCTCCAGGACTTAATGCGGAGGTCTAATCGTGTTGTTCTAAGTCAGTGGGAATGTCGAATGAGATTAATTGGAACTTAATCTGGGGTGACAATCCGGCGAGATGTCTCACATTTTGCTGCCATATTCCATGCACTTGTATGAGCTCTGATCCTGAAATCTATGGCATAATCAGAGACAGATCTATTCCCCTGACATATATCATTTAGCCCACCCGCAATGTCTGTCCCCTGAGAAATAGGACCAAATACTTTCCTTAGCTCCTGAGAAAAAAGCTCAAACGAAGAGCATGCTGTGGTGTCTTTTATCCATTCGGCGGTTCCCCACAGTCTGGCTTGTCCGGTGAGATGATTAATGACATAAGCTACCTTTGCAGCTTCGGTGAAGAAGGTGTGTGGCTGAAGGGAGAAGAGAATTGAGCAGTTAGTCAAGAACAGATTACAGTTTCCAGGACTTCCATCATAATGCTCCGGTTCTCCCACACGAGGTTCTGAAATAACCCATGGAAGGGAGACCGGCACCGGAACAGTCTCTGGAGTAGCTGCTCCCTTTGACCAGATCAGCTAAATGTTGCAACTGAGCCGCAATGGCAGCAACTCCCTGCCCCACCCGACTCATCCGAGATTCGGAAACGGGTTGGTCTGCTGGGTTCATTATGTGGCCAGATCGTACTATCATGTACCAAGAAAGAACCCAAATGCAAGACCACCACTTGAGATTCAATACCAAAGTCTTTACTGAACAGTCTATAAGCAGTCCACAAAAACACAGTTCAAAAATGAATATCAAATAATCAATCCTCTTCATCGCCCAAGGGTACGCAGAGTCTATAGGGCTCTGGTCCAGGAGTCCAGGATTAGTCCCACGAAGTCCAGAGGACACGCTGAGCAGGAGGTCCGGTTCGGTCCGAGGTCGAAAGTCCGTGAAGGTCTGGGTGAGACAGGAGGCTTGGTCGGGGGGTGGTCCAGGAGGCATCCGAAATAGATGCCCCAGCCACCTCAGCTGTCCCCTCTCGATGCAGAGGAGCAGCGGCTCTACTCTGAGCTCCTCCCTGGTGACTGAGCTCCTCACCCTATCTCTAAGGGTGCACCCAGCCACTCTACGGAGGAAACTCATTTCGGCCGCTTGTATCCGGGATCTTGTCCTTTCGGTCATGACCCAAAGCTCATGACCATAGATGAGAGTAGGAACGTAGATTGACTGGTAAATCGAGAGCTTCACCTTTCGGCTTAGCTCCTTCTTCACTACGACAGACCGATACAACGACCGCATCACTGCAGAAATTAAACCATCTTTACCTATTCACACACGAGCAGATACATACAATTGATGCATGTCCTTTGGCCTATCACCAAAAGAGAGATGGTAGTCTGTGGAGTTGAGTGTTTTCAAGAAACGGGGAGTACAGGTTTGTTGGTGAGAGCTATAAAAAGGAGAACAGTCTATACTAAGGCCTTTAAAAAATTATTTTTCCTATTATGATCTGAAAAAAAAATAGGGTAGGTCGGTTGGTTTAAAAAAAAAAAAAATTGTAAAATAATTTTATTGTCAAATCTTATGAAATGTACTGTGAAAATCCTTGACGTATATACAAATTTATCAATATGTTGATTTAACATCAATGTTTTACTTGTAGGTACTGAAGGTTGCATGTATTGTACCATTTTTGCAAATGTCAACCTACTGTTTTCCTATGTAATCTGCACATCTTTTCTCTTTTTTTTCCAGCACAAATCCTGCCATGTAGAAATCCTGGCTTAACCCACCCACTGCATGTACATTCACTGCTTTCTAGTAGTTGTAGTGCACTCTTTGTGCTGGTTGTGGCTGTTCACATTCTAAACATGCTATCAAATTTCTATTTCAAAACTTTAATATTTGTCTTTGAAAACTGAACATGTAGTGGCCTGTCACAAGTCAGCAACAAAAACAGAGATGTATTTTTATGAAATTACATAAAAATACAAGGACTGTAAGATGAGGCTTAGTCAGCCTACGGGGTAAGCCTCACACTGCCCAGTGATATAGTTGATAATACAGACGCTCTGTCTAAGGCTTACTAAGCTGTGGTACTATCTTGTTCTGAGTGTTTTAGGCCGATTTAAGCTAGGCACATGAAAGACCTTGTGGAAGGACTGCCAATTGCCATCATGGCCAAGTCTCATGAGAGGCGAGATAACACGAGACTCAAGATGGCGGCCGATTCGTAGTTATTTTAGCTTGTTTAAATTGCCAATTTTTTTTAGCAGAGTCCTGCACGGGTTCAAGTCCCGGCGGGTGAACTGCCAATTTTAATGAAACGTGTGAAACATTTTGTGCTGTGTTGGATACGGGTTCGGGTCAGATGCAGGAAAGTGCGGGTCTAATTTGAGGTTTTCATTAGGCTACAAAACATGTGCCAACAAACTCTGTATTAAGATTCTGTGTTAAGCAATGTTGTCATTTGGCTCTGCCTTCAACTGCAGTAGCACACATCACTGTGTTTTGATTGTCATAGCAATAAACATTTGTATTTAATTTTTTAAATATCTGACTTATTTTCATTCCAGTTTGGGTTGGAGATCGGGATTATTTATAGCGGTTCGGGTGCAGAACTTTATTTTAATTCTGTTGGAAAATGGGTGGAATGTGGGTTAAAATATGATGGGTATGGGCAGTTGCGGTTTGTTAAAATTAGAACTGTGCAGGACTCTGATTTCTAGTAGAAATTGGCGATTTAAACTAGGTGATTCAAACTAGATGATTTTTGGCTAAAGCTGAATAATTTCTCTAGATTTGAGGTATTTTGAAAAAAAAACTTGGAATGGAGGTCATTGTAAAAAGATTAGGATCAGCTGTTTTTTCTAGGGTCGGTCGGGTAACCGAAACGACCTTATTTATTTTTTTAGGCCAAAGCAGTACCTGTCTGTGATACAAAAAAACAGAATACTTGAATGAAAAACTTTTTTTTATTGTTCTAGAATGTTGTGTGTGTGCGTGTGCATTAGAGATGCACGGATGACGTATATTTTCATCCTCAACTGCTTTTTAAAATCAACCCGCCTGTGCATCCGCCGATTAATTTTAGGTCTAATAAAGGTGGCACTGACAGCACGTGTACACAAATGAAGACTGGGAGCAGAAGGGGCAGCAGTATGGAAGCCAGACTACCCGAAATACATGATCCAAAGTTTGGGAACATTTCGTATATGACACGACAAAGAAAACTGTCACATGCCAGATCTGTAAGGGGCCATCCACCCTTCAGATATCCAGTTGTACGCAACAGTATTTCATGCTACAATGAATCGAAATAAGAGCCACTTTTTTTTTTTTTTTAAATCTGTAATCTGACTAATTGACTAGTTATTACAGTTGTCGATGACTACTCAATTGTTGAAATAGTCATTAGTTCCAACCCTACTAGCAACACATGCTTGCATCATTTGCATCCACAGTTTATTGAGGATGGTGAAAATGGAAATGGTTGCGGTCTACAACTGCACCACCAAATGCCACTGAATATCACACACAGCATCCTTAATGCTGCATGTTTAGTTTCATACCACAGCAAAGGCAAGTGCTCTTGAGAACTGTAACTACTCTTCTGAAGTGATTTTTAGAGGGACATTGGGCCATTTGAAGGCACAGTGGATGAAACACCTGCTTTTGGTCAATGTCATTTTCATCTTTTTGTAGCCAAAAGTGAATTCATTCAATTCATGATCCTTTTGTTTTGCAATGAAATTTCCCTTTTTTGGTGTTTTCCCTCATTTTGTGCACTCATTTTCAAGTTGTGCTTGAGTTGACTGCTTATTTGACACTGAACATCACTGTGACAACTGCAGATTATTTCTTAATGAAGAATCATAAATGCTTTATCTTGCAGCCCTACTGAGAGTAGGCATGTGGTTAGCCTTGCATAGTTGCTTGAGTCACATTTTTTTTTCAGGTCATGATGAAAAATTAACCATTAGTGTTAGGAGAATAAAGTTACATAGATATCACAATTTGGTCTTAATCTATGACTCAGGCAATTAGCCTATGCTATGAGACTAATCATGTGAGATGATGAGTTTACAAGGATTCACGATAATACTGGAGATACTGGCTACATTTCAGGATTTCCTCCAGGATTTTTTAAAACTATGGGGGAAAGCTTTGTGCCCCCAGCCTTGGGTCCCAGCTGGATTCCCTTTGTGGTAAGGCTGAAATACCTCTGTTGTGACTAATTTATTTGAGTTTAGAGAAAATGAGGCAATTCATGTTGGTTTAAGTTAAATTAAAAGGATGCATTATTTATTTATTTATTTTCAGATATTTCAGTTTACTGTTAATAGTAAAAGAGAGTCATAAGAAGGATCGAGTGCCCACTGCGGGCCGGAGAGGAAGTCCTGCCTCAGGTGGAGGAGTTCAAGTATTTCGGGATCTTGTTCACAAGTGAGGGTAGGATGGAGCGGGAGGTCTACAGGCGAATTGAGGCAGTGTCTGCAGTGATGCAGACGGTAAACCAGTCCATTGTGGTGAAGAGGGAGCCAAGCCGAAAGGCAAAATTCTCGATTTACTATCGATCTATGTTCCGACCCTCACCTATGGTCATGAGCTCTGGGTAATGACCATGTGATGACGTGTCGCCATTATGTTGTTTACTGATGACTATTTTAATGTTATTGAGAGATGGCGGTTGTAATACAATGTATATATAAAATGGGGGAAAGAGACATATTTTGAATCAAGATATATATTGAGTATTGATTTGAATATATTTGTAATGCTGTGACGGAATGGACGCTGAGCCAGGTGCGCTCCATCCTTTCCTGTGCCTGCGAAGGAACACAGCGCAGGTTAATTGGAAATGTGTGTCTGTGTGCATATATACGTACATCTCGGTTATTATAGGTGCAGTAAAGGCTAATGGCATTGTTCTGGGCTGTTTTTTTTATCAAACGCTTAGACGCTAAATTACCTGTATGCTTCCACTTCCAGCAGTGTGGGCAGCTAAAAGAATCCCCATGGGGCTGCGACATTATTTAAAGGTTCCGGCAGGGTCACTGCATATGGGAGGTTGAAGATAGGGATTTTTTTGGATTATGGATGAATGTAAATATGTATATATGGGTTTGTAGGGTGTTAGTTTTGGTGTATATAGGTTTGTATTAATATTTGTAAATAATATATTTCATGAGTTTGCTTTTTTTTTAGATGGAGAAATTATATAAATATCATTGTATTTTGTCAACCCCTGTACAGATGGTTCAGTCCACCAATTTCATTAGGCACATGGTGTGTATATATAAAGGTCACTGAGTGTCTGTGTGTGGTGGATGGTTTTGCATGTTGCCATTTAAGAAAATAAAGAAAAATGCGTTCACTGTAACACCTGGGTCCATGCTCCTTTTTAAACGCGCCTTTGACCGCTCAGGCTATCACAGACTGAAAGTATGAAGTTGCGGGTTAAAGTGGCCAAAATGAGTGTCGTTTGCAGGGTGGCCGGCCGCAGCCTTAAAGATAGGGTGAAGAGTGTGAACATGCAGGAGGGACTTGGTGTCGAGCCACTGCTCCTCCATGTCGAGAGGACCCAGTTGAGGTGGTTCAAGCATCTAGGGAGGACGCCTACTGGATGCTTTGGGTATGTCTGTCCGGGAGGAGACCCTGGAGCCAATCCAGGAGACACTGGAGGTATTATATTTCTCGGCTGGCATGGGAATGCCTCAGGATTTCTCCGGAAGAGCTGGCGGAAGTGGTTGGGGAGAGGGCTGTCTGGGGTTCTTTGCTGAAGCTGCTGCCCCCGTGACCCGGACCTGGATAAGCGGATGAAAACGAGATGTCATAACGCATCTGATAATTATTAAGAGAAAACACTAAGTAATTTGAGGAAGTGCTTTTATTTGGAAGTCTGTTGAAACAGGAAGTAGCCTAACTTTAGCTTGCGTTGATAAAAGAAAAAAAACTTTACACTTTCTAGGTGTCGAGTGCCAGTTATGTGTTCTTTAAGCTGCAGCATGATTTATCATAAAAACTCAGTAAATCCTCAAACACTAAAACTCCAACTCCACTCAACTCTCTGAATGCATGGCGTAGCCTGTGTCGCAAAAATTTAAAAGGGAAGGATCAATCTTATGGATCAGATGCTTTTAAAGATCTTTAATCTAGCTAAATTGTTGATATTGAGCCCGATATCTGATCCTAATATTGGATTGGTGCAGCCTTAATTAACATTAAATGTTCCCATCACTAGCTTTGCGTTATTAACATTGACGTTGACATTCAGGTCATTTTCACAGGCTTGAGAAAAATGTTTGTTAAACTTATTCTTGCTTTGGTAGATTTCTCTCACACTTCTCTCTCTCCCTTTGCTCTGCTGTGTAACCTCTGCCACCACTCTTGAGCAAGCCACAGTAGAGCTGGACAGGAAGTTGAAACTCCGGTGTTCATTTTTCAAAATTAAGTTAGTTGCAGAGCAGTGTCATATTTCATGAGTAAAATATCACACTGGTCCGTAAATGTACGCAAATATAGCCTTTATGTTTATATGGATCCATTCGTACAATATAGTTTGCACCTGTAACAGCTGGAGAAAAAAAAGATCATAATTGTGAAGGCATGGCAGCTTTGATTTATTTGTTTTTACTTTGTTTGGTCTGGACTTTCAGATTTTTAAGTTTCATCCAAACCAAAGTTATGTGCAAGACCTACCCACCGTATAGACAGCCAATCTGTGTTCTTACTAAAGCAGGAGGGCTCAGTTCAGTACTGTTTCCCTAATGTCATATAAGGATCCATCATTATTGTGCAACAAACACATGACTGCATCAATTAGGAATGAGGACATGCGTCATATCATCTGACATATCTGGAAGGCTTCACCATTTTGAACTTTCAAACTGTCGGTTACTATGGGCAACAGCATAGTACAGACATGCTGAAAGAGTCATATAAATCAAGATTGGGGGGGGGGACTCGGATAACTCAAGCAAGGGGTCCCTATCAGGAGAAACTTAATGTGACTGCAAAAGTAAATTTATTTGGAGAAGATCAGTGATATGAAGGATATAGACTCCTAAGAGCTACCTGTGTTCACCGGTGTCTGACCAGTGCAGGGATCTGAACTCTCTACCACCCTGTACCTACATGCAGTTAGGTAACTATCTTATTTTCAGCAAAAGTTAATACACAGTGCAAGAATTCAAAAGCCTCAAGTCTCTTGACAGCTATGATCAGTTTTGCTGTGCCTGGGTTCAAGGTTTGGTGATATACAAGTCTAATGACAGGTACTGGCAAAGGTAAGCCCGTGAATAGTGAAATGTTTACATGTTGTAATCATTCATTCATTCATCTTCTCAACCCGTTTTATCGTCACTTAGGGTCACGGGGGTCGCTTGGAACCTATCTCAGTCACTTAAGGGTGAAGGCGGGGTATACCCTGGACAAGTCGTCAGTTCATCGCAGGGCTGATGTATAAAGACAAACAATCACGCTCACATTCACACCTACGGGCAATTTAGATTAACCAGTTAACCCATCAGTGCATGTCTTTGGATTGTGGGAGGAAGCCGGAATACTCAGACAGAACCCACGCAGACAGATGTTGTAATCAAAGGGGTAGTAATGATGAAAAACTATCAACACTGTTTCGTAGTCAATAGACAACATTTTTTACGTCTTTAATGTTTCCACCCTAGATTCTTGCTCCATGTATGTGTGAAGTGACTGGGGTTCAATTCTAGTTTAGTGATGGCCTGGTTACTATGTTGGATGGGTTAGTGTGTGGAAGTTGTAAATGCATTGAACTTGTCAGAAGCCCAAAATAATGTACCTCTGGGTCTATATTTGCTGCGCTAATCATGAAAATAACCGGAACAGTTTTATATGCATCAGTGTCTCCCAGGCATCTTTGATCAGACGGATTTTACAGACAATTTACAAAAACAATGAATGTACTGCTATGGGACTGCAAGTTCAAAATGGTGAAATGGGGTGGGGATGCTGGTTGTTACGCCATCTCCTCAATCCTAATGGCAGCACCTATTGTTGGTGTTTATGAAAGGTTTGCAGCGTAACAGTTGTGCATGGTTATATAATTGCTCCACCTCTTTTCAAAACTGTGAAAATGGAACAATCAGTGAGTTCTTAGTGAGCAGGAGGCTCAGAGGCAGCTGCAGCTCTGTTTGGACACTGACACAGCAGATCAAAGCTCCAACTCCCCTCGGCTCACCTCACTTCCTCTGTTCAAAGCGCATAATTTTTCCTTTGCAATGAGCAATTAACATCAGCATTTTACATTCACTCTACTTCAGCTTTCTTCTCCAAGTATGTATTTATGTTTGTGTTAGCTGGTCTGTGTTTGTGTTCTGTTGGGTTGAATCTTTCTCACCAGTATCAGTTTTATTCTGTATAGTTGGAGTTATTTGTGGCTGTGTGTTGTCTTTCACGGTGGACTACGAGCAGGTAGTCCAATGGACCTATGTGCATTTCTTGCCCAACAGGAATAGATTCAATTAAGCAATTAAGTTAGATAGAGGACACTGTCAGCTCAGACAAGTACTGAGTGATCTTTCACATGCTTTCCTCTCTATACATATGTTTTTAAACTGTTGTTTTTAAAAATTTGATACATTTAATAAATATTAGTGCAGAAATATTTTACAAAAAAAAAGTTGATACAAGCGGCCGAAATGAGTTTCCTCCGTAGAGTAGCTGGGCACACCCTTAGAGATAGCGTGAGGAGCTCAGTCACCAGGGAGGAGCTCAGAGTAGAGCCGCTGCTCCTTCGCATCGAGAGGGGCCAGCTGAGGTGGCTGGGGCATCTCTTTTGGATGCCTCCTGGATGCCGCCCTGGGGAGGTGTTCAGGGCATGTCCCATCGGGAGGAGACCTCGAGGAAGACCCAGGACATGCTGGAGAGACAATGTCTCTCGGCTGGCCTGGGAACACCTCAGGTCCCTTCTGAGGAGCTGGAGGAAGTGTCTGGGGAGAGGGAAGTCTGGGCATCCCTGCTTAGACTGTTGCCCCTGTGACCCGGCCCTGGATAAGTGGAAGAAAATAAATGAATGAATGAAAAACAGTTGAAAGACAAAACTGAAGCTTAACTACATTGAACGAGTTTGTTATGAAGCTGCTTTCAATGTGTAGAAATGTACATCTACTGAACGATTAAACTGATTTGTACCATAGTCAGTAATGTGATTGTCTTTTTCCTAAAATGGGAACTTGGTGTCTACCAAAGTAATGTTAATCAACTGATATTAAAGCACTAATATCTGCACTGGTATTCATAATGTTTGAACCATTGCCCATTTTACAGCTTCCAATTGAAGCTCTGTAAGAGGAAAGAGTGCATCTGTTGTCAAAAGTCACAGAATATAGAAAACTCTTGTTCAGGGTGACTGACTTTTTTCTTTGAAAATGTTTGTAAATCTTCAGTACTTTGAGCTGCATCAGGTGTCCATGATGTGTGTGGATCTGTTGGCACAAACAGCTCTGACACTGTGGCTCCTCCTACAGGCTGGGGGGGCTCTGCTATAGGTTGGTGTTTTGCTTAATAGCTGGTAAAAGATCTTCAAAGTAGAGACAATGGAGTAATACAGAACTGGTACAGTGAGGATTCAGTGTCATACATGACCTTTATCATGTATGGAAGGATTTTACGTATCATGTAGCTTTGCAGTGCAAACCTGTATTTAAACTATTCACTCATGACTTGTTTCAGTGTTGGAACAAAAAGATACTGCTCTGTACTTGGCAGAAAGGTTTCCCATACAGTGTCATACATGGGATACACAAGAAGAAAATGGGCTTCAATTTCTTTTCACCTAATTGTCCATGTTGACAGAATTCATAAATCTTTCCTCCCCATGTTTCCATTCCCTCTCATGCTTCCTTTGACTTGCAATGTTGAACTTGCATCTGTGCACTGTGTTGTACTGACAAATTTAGGATGCAACAAATAAAGTATAAGAAAACAAGGCGACTGGAGCTTTCTGTCCTCTCATCTTTCTGCTCTTTTCACAAATTATCTCCAACCCTCTCTATTTCTCAATTTCTCAGTCTCACCCTTGGTATTTGATTCTCTCTCTCTCTCTCTCTCTCTCTCTCTCTCTCGCTCTCTCTCTGTCTCTCTCTCTCTATCTC
>JAQQZY010017927.1:0-12098 GCA_030068375.1 Ostorhinchus rueppellii | reverse complement strand
AAGATACAAGATCATTTCATGCAGTTTTCTGTGTGTACATTTTTGGCTCGAGGGTCTCCAGATGGTGCAATAAGTGTCTGCAGCTTTTAATAGACCTGTAAAACTAACTGAGATTAGATTAAAAGACATAAATTAAAAAAAAAAAAAAAGAAACCTTCATGCCATAATTTGTAACAAACATAATGATCGCAAAGTCAAAAAAAGATTGAAAAAAATGGCTGTAGGGTTTCAAAGCAGCTTTAACGTCCCAGTTTTATTTTAAGGCTTTTGAGAGAAGCAGTAGCAGATAATATAAAAAAAGCCCAAAAAAACCTCTATCACAGTATCAGTCTATAACTTCTTTAACCCTTTAAGACCCAAACAGCCACTGGCGACCAAACACAGCTACTAAACTTAGCAGTATTTTGTAATAATGCAGGTAAAACACAGTTTGTCATCTTCATAGTCATCAGATTTGATGCATTTGGATATTCAGAGGCTCTGTAGTTACCATGGAAACACAGTCATCTTCTGCAACCTTGATTCACCAGTAAAACCCATGCAGTTTAATCAATTACAGTGGATGGAGAAACTTTTTTTATTTATTTGTGTTTAATTTTATTTTATGATTATTATGATTATTATTATTTATCCCAACTTGTTTTTATGTTCCGTTAAAGATAGTTTTGCTTAAAAAGTCACATTTTCTTCAGTTTTCTCTAATTCTAACACAATGATCCTCAATTTTAATCTGCCCTTTTATGAACGTCTACATGATCAGTCAATTAAAACATAGGAAAATACCTGATTTGCACTGGAAAAAAAAAAGAAACATAAAGAGGGTAGCATTACAATAAATGGCGATAAATCACTTAAAGTTTGAATAGACAGAAAAATCCATTTTGGAAGTGACGTAAAAGTACAGCCGCACTGGGTCTTTATGGGTATAACATACTAGTCATGTCTCCTTCCTAAAAGAAGCCAAATGTCCACTCACCCTGACGGTACAGTCCAGGTGCTGCTTGTTGGGCAAAAGTACGCACACTTGTCTTTCCAGTTTCATCATCATTATCTCAGCAGCTTCATCGTGTCTCAGTCCTTCATATATCCTCCTTCTCTCCTCCCATTGGCTACACAACAAAACAGCCTCTAGAATGGAACTTAAGTGAATTATAACAAGAGAAAATGATCCTAACTGAGGGGCGTAGTAATGTCAAAATATTTATCACAGTTTTTTTTGTTTTTCATAAACAAAAATACCAAATACTCAATAACTGTCATATTTGTAATGTAAACAAACCATATTTTTTGATACAAACATTTTTTCTTTTAATTTACGACTTAAAAGTTGGATTACTTACCTTACTTTTTGTATTTTTGCAGCCAGGCATATGTCAATTAACAGCAACACTGGTTAATATGCATTATGACCTCTGCCAAGGAGGATATGCTTTTTTATGTTTTTATTTTTTTGTTTGTCTGTGTGTGTGTCTGTTAGCAACTTTACAGAAAAACTACAGGACAGGTTTTCTTGAAATTTTCACCAGTGATAGAGAATCACCCAAGGACGTTCCCATTAACTTTTGGTCACGATCCAGATAAATCTCTGGATCCAGGATTTTTTTGAATATCCGGAAAATCCCTATCTCTCATCATTGTGCAAAATTTTAAAAAATCATATCTCTGTCAATATTCAGCCGATTGAGTCGTGCCTTTGTGGGATGATAAAGGGTCACACCTGCTATCATGTGGTACATCATGACGTCAATATCTCTAGCGGTTTTGACGTCATAACCTTGGCGGAGGTTTGCGCTCAGCTCTTGTTACTTCTGCCAAGGAGGTTATGTTTTTGCCAAGGTTTGTTCAGTTTTTTTTTGTTAGCAACATTTCTCAAAAAGTTGTGGATGGATTTTGATTTCATTTTCAGGATATGTCCGCTGTGGGTCAAGGAAGGGATGAATATATTTTGGAGGTGATCCGGATCGCCGTCTGGATCCAGGACTTTTTTAAAAGATTCTTTATCATTGCAAGATAGGGCATGGTGGCACGTATTTGCATATGAGGTCATTCAGTGCCATCTAGTGGAGAAAAGTATTAACACTACCTTAAAAAAAAAAAAAAAAAAAAAAAGTACAAACACGACCTTGGCGGAGGTCTGCGCTCTCCGAGTGCTTTTCTAGTTATTCTTTGTGAGCGGTAAAATACTTGATGCTAAAATATGTCAATGCCCTTTTTTTTTTTTTTTCTTTTTTCGCTCACTTTGGAGAAGGGTGCTAGTGAAGTAATTTTCTTTCCCATTGAGTTTAGTGGCTGGGTCAGAATTTTAAAAATCATGCAAAAATGAACAACTTTTAACACATTATGTAATCCATTTTCTATACCCGCTTTATCTTCATTAGGGTCATGGGGGTCGCATGGAGCCTATCCCAGCTACTTAGGGCGAAGGCGGGGTACACCCTGGACAAGTCGCCAGTTCATCGCAGGGCTGACATATAGAGACGAACAATCACTCTCCGTAAAGGAATATGACTTTTTATTAAATGAAATGCAAAGTGTACCTAATATACTCACCCAAACACTGGAAGGTTAATAGACGCAACTATTCTGAAAATTATGTTAATCACATAATAGACTGATTTTGTTAATAGACTAAAACTCATGATTCTGCATGTATCTACAGCATACGTTCCAAAAAAAAAAAAAGAAACATCAACACAAGACATTGTTAATCTATCATTTCTTTATTTAAAAATGTATTTATTAATGCCAATTGTGCTTTGCTCTCAGAAAGCAAGAACAAAAAAGTGACTTTTTTAGTAGCTGGTGATTCTTTTCATTGTTAACACAAGATTTCTCCTCGTGTACCCCCCCGCCCCACTTTAAAATCTACAGTGTACTTTTGGATTCCCACACAAGATAACCCTTGTTAACATGCACAAAAACAGAAAAAAAAAAAAAAAAAAAACACAACCAAAGAACACTACAGTGCATTAAAAAGCACCTGCTCCACTGAAACAGGCATTCTTTTTTTTTTTTTTTTTTAATCCTACAAAGTTACATAGTTGGGATGTTGTTAATGCAACTTAAATAGCAACCCCCATGACGAGTTCATAAAAATTATATAATATTTCTACCAACCCCATTAGGTATTCTACATGATCACATCGACCTTCTGGGGAACAGATGAGATACATTCAAGAGGTAACAGATTCAGCAGATCTCCTACACAAACAACTACCTCTCTGCAACACTAGTCACTCACTACACTGTAAAATACAATTCCCAGGTTCGGCTGAGTTCACATTAAAGTGTTAATAATTAAAGGCGACCAGAGGAAACATGCTGTACAGTACGTATAGTGGTTCTGTGTTGGCAGAAGGGCCCCTTTTGTTTAGTTCAGGGGCTGTTACAGACTCAGAAATAGGCTCAGAAATGCTTTAATTATCATCCCAAAGAAACTGTTTTCAGTGGTTCATCATCTAACTTTGTGCACACATCACATTTCCATTTAAATAACATACTTGTCTTTTCTCCAACATGCTATGGTTGTCATTCATCGACCCGAAAAAACAAATCATTTTCCCATGAACGGATTGTTCCACACACAGATTTGAAAAGCTGCATGAAAATATGCAGGTATATAATATTAAATAAAGTCGTGTTTTGAGGAAAAACATTTAAACAAGGTGTAACAAGCAGTGCTGCAGGCTATTGTCACCAAATATTTAAGTATAGATTTGTGTAACTTCGTACCACCAAACATTTATTTCAAGATCTCTTAGTTAGCACGGTCACCGTCAGACTTCCATTCAACTCTCCGAACGCACTCCTCCTTTATCAGTCATTTTATATATATTATGTTCTCTATTACAGCAAAAATACGCTGGATGTTGTTCACTTGCTGCGTGTTGAATGCAAATCTAAAACTAGGGACTATTAACATATACAGTGTAATTCAAACTCATAAAAAGGCTGAGTTATTTTACAATTACGGTAAAAGCCAGTAGATATTTTGCTGCCAAACGCAGGTTTCCTTTTCTCTTACGTGTTGGTCAAAGACATTATTTAACCAGAAATTTAAAAACCCTTACCCCTCTTTCACTTTAACCAGAGTCTGTCATGTCATTTTGGACCCTTGGACTAATATCATGTTTGTGTTTTAAGTTTATTTCAGTTTGGGAACATGTGAATGTATTTTTTTTTTATTTTTTTAGCATCGCTGTCTTACAAACAATGATTTAATCAAGAAAAAGAAGGTGCAAGTATCCTGGACAGCGGTTGGATATACTGAAATGTTCCTGCGCTTTTTCTAGCAGTATATCAAAATAAGTAAACCACTAAAAGGAGAGAAGCATCCTCCTTTCTTCAAGTTTCTCTACAGTGTACAGCAGAGACGCTTTATCCTGTGTAACATCTTAAATCTAACATGTGACCTTTAACTCCAAAGGAAAACACAGTGGGTATGTACCTTTTGTAATTTATCACGCTGTGCATTCCCTCTGATGTCCAAATCCCCAATTATAGGAGCAAAACTGCCAACCCACCCCCCCCACCCCCCCCTCTGTCTCAGCTGCGGTGCTGTGAAGGCTTCTTTATACAGTGTGTTCGTGTACGAGGAAAGTCGCCGTTATATGAAGTGTCGGTTTTCCCTGAAAGGCATGACCAAACTGTTTCTGAGTTTGTTGCATTTCAACTCAAGTGAATGTGATGGCTGGTTCTTACAGTCAGTATTTCACGTGATAAGCAAAGGAACATTCATTTGAAAGGTGTTATAGAAATACAAAGATTAAAGTCACTTCTCATAAAAAACCCATGAAGAGGAGTAGAACTGAATGCACTTAGATATTTGTGGTTTGAATGCACTTAACTGTGGATTCTGGTGTGTTCAACTAAGCAGTACCGGTACATTTGTACATACGTTTGTCAGGTGAATGTTAAGTTTGTTTTCCGCTTATGCTTCGATACCTTAAACCAGTAATTGTACACTTCTGACTGGAGCCATCACAGGGGAGGACATTTAGACATAATTTTAATATTAATGCTTATGTTGAGTCCCTGCATCTGTCAGTCAGAAAATCTGTCTGTCCAATGTTATACTTTAATACGATGTCATCAAAGTGCACATGTTACTATGCACTAAAAAAATGAGAGACATTAGTTCTTGTGGGTCTATATACAGGACATTGTTTTCATTATCAGACTGTTGTCAAATATTTTATGATTTTCTGGACTGGACAGAATACAGTGACATTACTACTTAACTAGCAGAGAGGCTGAACATAAAAATGCCTTTGTTTGATTGGTTATGTTTGACATTATTTTTCTGCATATTTCACTTGTTAACATGTATAGATCAAAGGCAGCTTGCTTTGTTTGGACTGCTGTGATAATTAGTAATAATCACTTACTAATCTGCTTGAGTATATTTGATCATATTAAAACCTCATGACTTCACTGCCAAAAGTTCACAAAGTGAGGAGGATTCGAGCCTCCTCAAAGGGTGGTACGCAGTCGTAAGACAGGAAGTCATGGTCGCCGAAACAAAAAAGGGAAGACTGGCATCAAGTCTCTTCCAGCTAACGCTAACCGTTAGCGACTTTTGCGTGAAGGCACTTCCTGGTAAAGCTTTCCACAGAGTAGCACCTGGGATTGTTTAGAAGTAACCAGTAGAAGCCCTTGATTGGAAGGAGCCTGGGTGTTGAGCTGGACTCAAGTTTACGTAGATGTGTAGGTCACAGCAGGGTGAAACCTAAGATGTAATGCAGGAGTTTGTTCCGGTTGGCCTGAGGTAGAAAGGTGCTGCTCAGCTGCAGAGATCTCACCTTGTTCTCTTTCCTCTCCTTTAGGACCTACGGGAAATGACAACGCAGAAAGACTGAATTAACCGTAACTGGACGACCCTAAGTGTGATTGTTAGCAACAACGGGAATGTGTTTTACCCAGGCATTCATAAACATCACGCATTCACTCTTACCCCAAGCTCCTTAAAAGTCTTCACTGTGTTTTTAACCAGATAATGAGTCGCGCTTTCACCTGAAAAAGGAAACAATTATCTTTAATATATTGTAATTCATCATCAAAAATATATTATATATTGTATTATATTATATTATATCTTAGACTGATCTCTTGCCTTGAATGTATTGTTCAGCTTCTGATTTGATAATCAATACACTGCTGTATTCGCATAATGTCTTTCAGCATGATATATAAATGCACCTGATAAGCCTTGAATGTGTGCAATATGTTTACATTTAACATAAAAAAAGCTACCATAATTAAGGATAGAAAAGACAGTGTGTGATGATACTCCAATTGTGAATAAACATCAAAAATGTGTGTTTTCAGGTATTTACTGGTGGTTACCAATATTTTTAATGTTTTCTGACTTCACGTATAATTCTAATGCTCCTAATTTGAGTGTTTTCTCTCATTGGCTTCAACAAAGCACTAAATGTAATGTTCTAAAGCCAGATGTTGATAAAAGTATTTGTTAAAAATAGTATTTACAGAAACAATTTTAACACGTTTCTTCCAGAATTATGTGTTTGCTTTATAAGAGTGTTAGCGGACACAGAAACTGTGTGTGTTACAGTTGTACATTTAGTGGCTGTTGGTTTTGTTTTGTAGTTTTGTTAATTTGTGATAAATACAATTGAACAGGTTAACACGTCGAAATATTATAATATCCTTTATTTCAATAGAAACTAAGCTTAGATGATGGATTGTATTTTGGTAAATACTTACCATAAGCAGCCACTCCCCTCTCTGTGCGGGTGAGCAGGTATCTGAAAAGTCTCTGGGTGTAGTCAGACTCAGACATGGGCTCACTCAGACTGTGAACAAAGATTGCCGCTCCACTGTAGGCTTCCAGCACTGGGCTAAGCAACCGCTGCAGGAAGATGAAGAACTCCTGATGTTCTGCTGAAACGCTCACCTGACAGAGAACAGAGAGAAGAGGACAGTTGGACCAGGTTCCCACTCTAAACTGTAGGAGGAATGAATGTTTTGGGATTTTAGTAGCTCTGATTAAAAGTCTAACTTCTTTAAAGAAAAATGGACTTTATTCAAAAACCTGAAACTGCGACAAAATAAAGCAAAAAGAAATAACAGAAAAAGCAAAGAATGGCTGGACTATTAACAATGTGACTCCCAAACAGTGTTGTTGTTATAGTTGTTTATAAATGTTGAAAATAGCAAAAAAATTAAAGTAATGTTTAAAAACAGTCATGATGAGAAATGTATTTTTTGGTTTAAATTATTGCTTGATTGCTAGCATATTATTTTGTGATATGTGAATTCACAATTCATGCAAGTAAGAATATTACTTAGTTTCTGATTGTGAAGTACATTTGTTTATTAAACCACTAGGTGGCGTGCAGTTAAAGCATGCATTACATGCCACAGGATATGTGCAATTTCTCATTAGGAGGCAGTGGGTGTGTGGAGGGATACAGTTTTTCTCACCGACCACCACCAATTATGACCACAAACAGTTTGAATTGTTGATGTTGTATTTTGACACATGTATTAGTAAACCTTTTAAATGAAGAATCTTAAGTTTCAGGAATTTTGTAGCGTCAGTTTCAAGACACCTGCCACTACAATGATCAAAATCTACCTTTAGGTAGCGATCTCTCTGCTCTTCTCCAAAGTCACTGTCTTCATCTTCCTCATCACTTCGCCATGATAAGGGTTCAGGAAACTTTTTGGGCCATGGCTCCTCAGTGGGACTAGGACTGAGCTCTTCCTGGTCCTCCTGATACACAAACACACATATTCAACAAAACCCTTAGGGACAGAGCAATTATTCAGACACTACATACTAGCACAGAGCGTATAGCTGACAATTTCCCATAGTTCCAATGTTTACTGTTATTCCTGAGGAGAATTAGAGGTTTGTGAACTAACCTCTGCTACGTAGAGAACTCCATACTGGATTAGCCGGGCCACAGCATCATGGAAAACTTGGTAAATAGTCTGGCAAGGCTGTGGGACAGAGACAAGAGAGAAAGGCGTGATGAAAATTTGATTCAACTTTTTTTTTTTTTTTTTCCCAAAACACACATTTGTATTGTTTTGTAACAGGCATATAAGAATTACTTTTATGTTTAAGATCATGTGCTTTGAATCTGAAATTTTCTTCTCACAAAAACTTAAAGAAACTGAGACAGAGGGCAAGACTTACAGGAGCCACTGCCACCTCATTGACAAGGAAGTGGGACAGTCCGGCAGCCTTACGAATGAGTCTCTCCTGACTGAGAAGGAGGTTACAGGGACTGTCAGGTTGTTGATCAGACTCTGACTCCACAACCAGCTCTCGTTGCAACGACAGGATACTACAGGCTAGGAACAAACATAAACAATTATAGTGTAGAATAACTTTAATATTTAAGCTTTAACACTGATTATGGGTGCCAGTGCACAGAAAACACAAAGCGTACCAATGATTGCATCAGAAATGAAGACATGGAAAAGGCCATTGCTGTAGAAGTTGAGCTCAAAAAGCGCAGGTACAGTTTGGCTGGGCGCAATGGTGAACTCGCCATTGCGATTTGCACTGCTGGTCACATTCACACAGTTTCCCAGGAGGTGAAGGGCACGCATAACCACATCCTCTGAATTCCCAGAAAAGCCAAGGTCGAAGTCTCGAGACAGGATCTCCTCCTTCATATTGAAGAAGTCTTCCACCAGCTTGGACAGCACCACCCCCTGGAGAAAAATGGGGGAGCAAAGGTGATCAAGAACACTGCATGACTATTTAGGAACATTCAGAAAAGATGACAGTATAAACCAGTGACATAGATACACTGTTATAGCACAGTAATAGATTGGATTTATGTCTACTCTGTGTAGCACTGACCAGTCCTCATTTGGCCTCATCACAATTTTAGAAGACAACCCTGGACAACAACAAAAATAAATCTACCCACTTCTGGAGAAAAAATATCTAATCTTGACAAAATAAAGTTTGCCAATTCCAAATTGCTGATTGCTCCAGCATGACAAGACTAAGTTATGAGAACATGTAAATAGCACAAGTTTTCCAGCATCGGACCAACGCCTTTTATCGTGTATTCACATTCTGAAGGTAATACGAGCTAAAAAATTAATCACATTTATTTATGGATATGAACAAGCTAAATGAAGAACAGAACTCAGTTCCAAACCTCAAAAGAGTTCCTCTAAATTGTTCAAAAATATTTCAGACACTTGCTCTGGTGCTTATGGGTTGTGACAGATTCCTATTGTTGGAACCAACACCCAAACTGGGTGGAGAAGAAAATATTCAAGGTGTGAACAGAGGAAATTAATATTGAGTGACACTCAGAAACTCACCACTTGACATACTTTAATCACATCTTCGACTAGCTGATCATAATTTAAAGCTCTATAGTTACCTAGAAAATATCATTTTCACAAATTAATTCCAAGATGTTAATTCTAGAGATCTGAACTTTGGTGAATACAGCAGGGGTGTCCAATCCTGGTCCTCAAGGGCCGGTATCCTGCATGTTTTAGATGTTTCCCTCTTCCAGCACACCTGATGATCATCATCAGGCTTCTGCTGAGCTTGATGATAGGTTCATCATTTGAATCAGGTGTGCTGGATGAAGGATACGTCTAAAACATGCTGAATACCGGCCCTCGAGGACCAGGATTGGACAACTCTGGAATACAGGATCACCAATGGGATGTCCAATCTGAGGTCCAATGACAATTCCAGCTTTGTATCATGTTAAACTGCACTATATTTCTTTAAATTATTGAAAGCATCTGAATTTTAATCACTTTTAATCAACAAAAATAAAATGCTGGTGTGGTACGACGTTAATGGATACATGTTGACTTGTAACCAAATCAAAGTCCTGACATGTGGAAGAAATTCTGGTTTCAGATTTGGAATCAGTATACCCACTTTAGCTAATAACATTTATCTTTCCCCTGTGGCTAAATCATTGTTCATCAGTGTGAGGGAGCTGCAGTGACCCCCCCTCACTCAACAGGTGTATGGCCTCCACCTCACACCCATTTATGGTTTGCGTTCATTTCGTTATTTAACTTAAGTTATAGGCGTCTGATGCAGCTAAAGATGAGATCAATTTAGTTTGTACTCAGTTTACGGTTTGACTCATTTTTTTTATGTTGTTTTCTCCCTTCCTTTGAGGTCAGTGGGTGGGGCACTCGCATGGAGGTGTGCCCATGTGAGTGCAGGCCAGGTGCAGATGATCGGCCTGATCAGACAACACCATGCGGCCCAGAGGGAGGGCAGCTTCAATAGGGTAAAGAAATGATTAAATCCGTTTCACAGGGGTTATATTTCAGAAATAATACAGTATTGTACAAAATACAAAGATGAATCTAGAAGTTTAATTGTAAATAAGTATGAACAGTGTAATTTAGTATCAGACTGAGGATGATCTGCACTGACTTGACCTCTCATGTAGACTTGGTGGTTTCTACCAGACCTATTTAAAGGGGTCTGAGGTGTAGTGGTTTGTTCTTCATTTGATTTGTTATCTGTGCAGTGGAGGGCATGCTGTTTTTTTTTTTTTTAAAGTGAAAATAAAAGGGAAGTATTTTCTGCCTACTGGTCCTTCCTTTGGTTTAACTCCAGTGGTACGGCTATCCGGCAAAGGAGGAATGCAAGCTAATTCTTAAAATCAGTGTAGATTTTACCACCATCCACTTCTATCATTCCACCTGCAGGGGGCAGAGGCCCACTACTGTTGCTCAGGTATTGACAGACAAGGGAGAAAGAATAGTGGTAGGAGATCGGTAACACAAAGAGGCAGTTATTGGGCATCAGTGACATGTGATTCACCTTGGGTTGTATGTGGAGGAAGCGTGAGCATGAGGCAGAGAAACCACAGAAAAACAAAGAACGGAAGGGGTTGGTGTTCAGACCAGGGTATGAGATGACAGAGGGCACATTAAAGACAGCTAAACTTACCTGTCTGTGTCTGTACAGCAGTAGACAGGCAATGATGTGGGTAGACATGATCGCTGATGACTTATTTGCCGCTGAAGATAAAAGCACATGTTGAACAAAAGCCATCAGAACGGATTTTGTACAGACAGAAATTTCAAATGAACTAATATGTCTAAAACTTAAAACTGTAAAACAAAAAAAACTGTAATTTCCAACTTAAACTACAATATTCTTTATCATTATTTTTTCAAATCTACATTAATAGGCAAATGTTTCTGTCAAAAATATAAGACAGTATTTTCAAATAGAGGTGCAAAGAAATTTATGACTAGCCAAAAAAATATAGACATTAATATAATAACGTATATTTGATCCACACAGGAGCAGTTCAAGTGTCACAAGTAGATCTCTCTATCTGACTAAAATGTCCAGTGCTCTAAATTTAGCGGGACCAAAAGTATAATTATATTGATTGCATGGCAGGAAATAAAATAGTTGGGGTTTTGGGTTTGAACATGTCTTGGAACAAGGGTTACCACAGGTCATCCTTAGCATAGTTCAGGTTTAGGGGAGAGCAGCAACACTGGTACTGCATTCCACCCCTCTTTTGCTTCCCTTTCCCCCTCTTTCATCCTATTGGCTAAAAACAACATGCCATCCATCTGGAGGCTTTGTGATTGGCTGGAGGTAAAAAAAAAAAAAAAATAGAGGAGAATGCGGCTGAATGAGCTGGGGAGAACCGGTTTCTGTTGTGGTCTTCTGGGGCAAAAAGCCCTGAGTGATGTGAAGCGAATGGACGGACACCGTGCTGTGTTGGATTTCAATTAATGGAAACAGTATGATGGATAGTATTTCATGAGTGCTTGCTTTGCAGGTGCACCTCACACACAGAGTGAAAAGAAGACCCTACTGCTTTGGAAAGATAACGAGCAGTGCATCGTAAAGCATCAGCGAGGCTTGCTCTGTTTAGAAGAATATAAAATGATTGGCAAGTGTTGACAGACATTTAGCTGAACGTTGCTTCTTGGTTGATATGTGCTGATGATTCATGATACAGATGAACTTCAATGGGTTGTACAGTTGTACTTGATTTTTCCTGGAATGAATATAGAGATAGTTTTGCAGCACCTGGAGGGTTCAAATTCAAACTTTATGAACTATTAGGGTCCAAATACACAAATAAATG
>JAQQZY010017912.1:0-12099 GCA_030068375.1 Ostorhinchus rueppellii | reverse complement strand
GGACGGACCTCCGGTTCTGACCCTTGCATTCCTAACGGTATTTGCCTCTGCCTCCTCCTACTAGTTCTGGTTGCCTTCTCTGTCTGCCTGGTCTTAACCTTTTTTTGTCCTCTGACTAGAGCCAGCCCTCCCCTGTGGGATTCGTCCTCATGTACCTCTTTACCCGGCTATACAACCATGGAACGGTTAACCGACCACGGCATCAGATCACCCCCCACGGATTCTCAAGATATTTTATTTAAACTGAAAGACAAGTTATCGCTATAACTGTGTATAAATCCTCAACCTGTTCCTCCTGTTTGCTCTCTGCATCTGGGTGCCAGCTCTAAGTTCGGACTTAACAAAAGGGCAGAATATGATGACCTTGGACTTCCTATTTGGTGGTTTTGAACCCATCTGGAACATTTCAACCAAAACTACATTGTTTTGGAAGCAAAAGAAGAAAATTGGTTTCCAAACTGGAAAATTTTAGTCACCTGTGGGACAGACAGGACTATAAAAACAACATCCAATCATTTTGAGCACCCACTCAAAATGACTGAAATGATATGTCTATCAAAGTCATTTGTCCCTGCCTCGTTGGGAGCGTGCCTATGTTCCCTCAGCCCGATATTCCCTCAGCCCTATGTTCCCTCAGCCTTATGTTCCCTCATTTGTTTCTTTCTTTTTTATATATATTTTGTGGCACAGATGCCTATAGATTTGTCTCAAAATGAAACTGTCACCTCCATGGTAATTGGGTATGAAAATAAAAATACCTCACTGTTTCATTTTGAGAAATCTTAGAAATAAGGAAAATCTTAGAGCTGAGGGAACATATGGCCTAAATTTTTAAAATTTCAGTGAAAAAAAAAAAAAAATCTTAGAAATGAGGGAACATAGGGCTGACCCTGCCTCATTCCAGCTCCACATGCACCCCTATTTGGGCATGAATCGCGGGTCCTTAGAAACTTGGAGCTTCTACTGAGGAAACTGAACCAGAGCTCAGGTCAATGGTTAGCGCATTGATGCTGCGCAGCACATGTGAACCTTCAGGAACAAGCGCTGTGAGTTCTGGAGTCTGGAGGCGTGGCTTCAGGGGGGAGTCTGAAGAAAGCAGTTGGGAGTTTTGAATTATGTCTTTTCAAAATGTAGCCTGCTTGAGCCATTTTTCTAACATCTCAGACCCCACCTTTACAATTCGGATTTTTTTTTTTTTTTTTTTTTTTGTGAAATCCCATTTTTTCTGTCTTTGTTCATATTACAAATTAAATGTGACTTCTGTCAGTTTTGAGTATGAACTGAATGCGACCCTGAAGTGACCTGCATGCGCAGAAGAGGTCCTGATGTCATGAGGGACCATGCAGCGCGCACTGTGTTTAAGGAAATAAATATGGAGGCACCTTGTATTGGCGTGTGTATGGCACTCAGTGATGTTGATAGGTTTTCAATGTAGTGGGTCCCCGGGACCCACAGGTGGTTATTTGACTGAGTCCCTTGGAAATTCAATGGGTCCCCAATAAAATTCTTTCTATTTCTTAAATTGTAGCGTTCAACTCTTTTAATGGGGGTATATTATGAATGTCTATAATAGCAGATATAGATGTATGTTCAAAATGTATCTGAACTTAACTATATACAATTCCAAACCTGAACCATTTATTGCACAACAACTGTCAAAGTGGCATGTCATATTGCACATTTGTAGCAACATAAAAGAGCATCAAAATAAATTACTAATATATAAATGAAAATAAGTCTTCTACAAAAATAAAATATCAATATAAGTGCTGATTTTAACATGAACAAAACATTCTCATTTATTAATGATAATATGATGTCAACAAATAAATTCTCACAAAAATAAAACCAAAATATTGTTGTCTGAACATCAATTAAAAATCAAATCAAATGAACTGAACAGAGTCAACCACTGACATTTTTAGCACAGAAAATTTTACTTAACTACCACAGTGGAAAGTCTGTTGAGAAAAATAAAATGACGCAGATATACTTGTAGTATATTGTAAGCAGCTTACTGAAAGCCATTGAAAGTATATTTCATTGTCACACAGCCACCACCAGAATATGTTTGATTAATTTCATTACAGCACATCCCCTACACCTTAAACCATCAGCGACATGAGTGAACACAGATAGAGCAGTGGAAACAGGAGTTTACTGGAGTTAGTACTAAGAAGTTTGTATCTATCACTGTTGAAATGATACCCAGGATAACATGCAGTGTTGGGAAAGTTCATTTTCTACCTGAACTAGTTCAAAGTTCAGTTCACAAATTTCAAAAGGAACTAGTTCATTCATAGTTCATAATTGTTTATAGTTAATAGTTAGTTCATAATTCCAAAATATGAACTAGTTCATAGTTCTTTTTTTTTTTTCAATATGTTGCTGTGAGCTATAATTTTTCAATATCATTGCCAAAGGCCACATAGAACCACAGAGAGCAATGATTTGTTTGATTCATCTTCATATCAAAGTAGCAGCTGCAGCTTTCACCCCTATAGTATATTCTCCAAAAACATAAGGAAAAGATTGCTACTTGGATGGTCTTTTTTTCTTTTTTTTTATTATTTAAGACAAACAGAACAGTGCCATACAGAACTTTAACACAAACGGAGATATGAACCAGGCTGAGGTAGGAAATGTGTCGTTTAAAGTTTGCTGTTGATGTGACTGAAGTGCAGATTTTCTTTTTAAAGCCAGCAGATTTGTTTAGTCTTGTTTCAATGACACATGCGACATTGGTAGCTAGTGTTGTTTCCAGATTGAATGTTTTTCCACTAAATATTAAAGGCTTTTTACAGTGTGTTTACCCTGGTTTTCACCTGGAACACCAAAGAAATTTAGCACCTACTGAACGAAGTTAAATAGATAGTGCATGCTGTTTACAGACACCAGAATGAACTCGTTCGCAGTTCATTCATCAAGCACACATCAAGTTCACATTTACTCAAAATATGAACGCATTCATGTACAACACTGGTAACTGGCTAGTTGTTGCTGTAGCGGCCAAACTCACGTGTTATGATGCTACACTCACGGAGATCATGTCTGTACTGAGAATGCGCAAAGAGTCTGCTAACGGCAAGCTTTCTTTTTCTAGTTACTGTGATTTAAAATGCAAGTTGTTGTTCACAATGGATCGTTTTTCATGGGAGAAATTAAGTGCGTCCCTGGGACGCACGGATAGTGAATTTACTGCGTCCTTTCATATTTTAATGCGTCAGGGATGCAGGACGCGTATCTAGCAACATCACTGGGCACTGATAAAGTTTCTCTAAAACCAAAGTCAGCACCAGTAAAATAATTTTTAGTCGAAGATTAAAAAAGAGCACAGCCAGGTTTTTTCTATGGCTGCTACGTCTGTACAATGGATTATTTGGATGTGGAGTCAGAGTCTGGAGTGTTGGGATAGTAAAATTAGTGGCTTCACTGACACAGGCTTTGTTCAGAATTTTCCTATGACAAGAAAAACCTTTAAATATATGTGTGACTGCCTTTGTAACACTTTCATGATAAGACACTCATTGAGTTCAATGACGTTAAGGTTAAGGATAAGTCCAACCTGGCTGTTCAGATTGATGTCGCATTGCAAAATATCTGTTATATATTGGATTTAGGACCATATATGAAAGTGGCCTCGGTTGGATTTAAAAAATATTGGAAATGTGCTGGTCAGATACAGGTCAAATAGCGGCAAAAAGTCAGACTTGGGCCACATTTGGCTAAACTATCAATTATTTGGCCTGTTTCACTGTTTGTATGAGTGGGGGGGGGAGGGGGATGGGATGGACCTCAGCCTGGACCAGGAGCCTCACTGATGCTTTCCGATAATTATAGATAACATTCTTCAGGTGCTGAACAATGGCAAGCTCAGCTTTGACAGTATGAGCAGATCATTGTCACACATGATTTCTGAACTAAAAATAAAATGATTTTTCCAAATTTTAAATTTTATTTGTAGTGCGGGTTACTGCTTTGGATTCTAACACAGCTATGAAATAGTCAGGTGTATGATTCAGCACCATCCACCTCCACTGAAAACCCTCATCTATTATAATATACAAGTGTCTCATCACCTGCATCATCTACCCATCTAACCTAAATTCATTACGTTTGACATCTGTCACAAATTAATAGGAAAACACTTAATGATCATGTGGAAAAAACAAACAAAATACCTCTATTTGACACACTAGCATCCACAGTATGACATTACAAACCAGCATGGAATGCTGTTTATGGATTAGGTTGAAAAATCATGTGGGAGGAAGGAGGGTTTAAATCTTAAAACATTTACATGGCCCATTTATTTGATCAGCTTTATTGATCCTTTATTTTTAGGGAATCCAAGTCAACATGCCAAATAATTTCAAATTAAAAACCAATTTCCATCCATCTTCTGTACCCGTTTTATCCTCACTAGGGTCACGGGGGTCGCATGGAGCCTATCCCAGCTATTTCAGGGTGTACCGCGCCTTCGCCATTGACAAGTTGCCAGTTCATCACACGGCTGACATATTGAGATGAACAATCACTCTCACATTCACACCTATGGGCAATTTTTAGATGAACCAATCAACCTATCAATGCATGTCTTTGGATTGTGGGAGGAAGCCGGAGTACCCGGAGAGAACCCACGCAGACACGAGGAGAACATGCAAACTCCACACAGAAAGGTCCGACCAGTGACTCGTGCTGGAATCGAACCCAGGACCTTCTTGCTGTGAGGCACAAGTGCTATTAAAAAACAATTTCACATCTAAAATGCATTAAAAAAGTAAAAGAAGAGTAAAAGTCCAGCAAAGAAGATGAAAGTCAAATAGACCAAAGATATTCATAACCCAACTCAAATGCAGAGAACTACTGATAGATGATTAAAAAGTGTCTGATATTGTAAATATGGTGAGTAACCCTCCTCTGTAGTGCATGCGTCAGTGTCATTCCTGTCAAACGATAGCTCTGCCTACATCCAGCAGTTTTATCCGCTTTAACCTGTTTTAAGGACAGTTTTTTATTCTCTTCTTTTAACCAAGCCAGAGCTTTTATCTTTGTGCTTTTATAAGTTGAGAGCTTTTAGAAATCTGACAGCTGGATCCTCTGCCAGCCGACTAAAACAATATTGGTGGCAAGTACATCTGAGGAGACTTGTTTCCGCGTGATTGGTGCAATGTCTGTTATATGCCACGATGAAACAGACCTCCTAAAATGAGCAAATAAGACAATTATCGACCTGAGAGAGGACATCCGTCATCTGTCGGAAGAACTACGGAGGAAGGACTCACTTCTGTCCTCCTTCAGCTCTCGTCTTCCTCGACTCTCCACCTTCGTCATAATGGAACACTAAAATGTTTGGAGCGTCACTGAGTGCTAGCCTCCAGGATACAATCCCATGGGACCCTCTGTCTTCTCGGTACCCTTCCTGTTCAACCCCCAACCACGGGTTATCTTGGGCCGAGGCGGTGGTCCGCGGTCGCAGCTGTATCGCGGATGCGGACGCCCCCTCTCCTCGGCTCCATCCGCTTCGCTGTTCTGGCCGATGACGGCTCGCCTCATCCAACGGATTGTCCCACTCCTCGTCCACTCTCGGCCACGTCTACACCCGCCGATGGACGCCAAGACTCCTTCGCTGCTGGTGGCAGACACCACACAAGATCACCGTGCTGGAAGTCCCACTGACCAGCCGATCCAACGTTCCCCTACGTGGCCCCTGATCTTTGCCCGGCGCGGGACACAGGCAAACCCTGTGCCCCAACAGTCCAGTGGCCTTCCTCGTCTGGACAGGTCCAAGGATCCGGCCAACCCAACCCAGCATTCTTCCATACAGTCCTCGTCCTCCTCCACCCGGCATAGAATCCTGAAGGAGGCTGTGCTCCGACGCTCAGGTGGACTTCCTCCCCCAGATGCAGCTCGGAATCCCTCGCCACGTCCCAATGCTGCCATCCCACTGCAGTCATCAACCCAACCCCATCGTGAGGTTGGTAAACCCACAAACTGTAAGTCCCGTGCTTCCTCATCCCCCCGTCCTCTCTTTGACCCCACTACCCTGATTGTAGGTGACAGTATCACCAGGCACCTCTGATATGCCAACTCTATCAATCGCTGTTTTCCTGGAGCCACTGCCACGGTCATTCTGGACAAATTACCAGACATACTCCACTACCTCCCAACTTCCATTCACCGTATTTTAATTCATGTTGGCTGCAATGACACAGCTCGATGACAGTCCGAGCTGACAAAAATTATTTTAAATTCCTTGATGGCTCTGGGTTGTCTGTTTTTATCAGTGGTCCTTTACCAACACTGTCCCTCGGCGCTGAACGTTTTAGACTCCTCAGCCTCAACACCTGCATCCAGACCACCTGCCGCACCCACAACTTTGTTTTTATTGACAATTTTAACCTCTTCTGGAACCATCCCTCCTTCTACAGGGCTGATGGGGTCCACCCAACCATGCTCGGCAGCTCGGTTTTAGCAGCCAACATACAGTATAACATCCATTCTGCCCCACACGCCTGACTAGTCACATCACACACCCGTCCACCTGTGCTCCCATCCAAACCCAGTGTTGCCCCTCACAACACCCTTCCTAGGTCACACAGAGTATCCCCTTCAATACCCTACCCTTTCAGTCACATCCCGGTTTCCATTGGACACAGACCCCTCAGACACCAGTCAAATGGACCCCGCACCGTAAACCTGGACAACATGTGTGTGTCTGGGTTTTGTTTTTTCAGGAAGTGATAGTGGATTGGAGGACCATGATGACTCATCCTTTAAAAGTGGCATCCAGTCCTGTGTTCTGTCTCTCTCTCTTGGTCACTGCCACCTACCAACCTGTTCCTGTGTGTGCATCATTTCCAGACATTGTATATTTGATTTGATTATTTGTAAATAGTAGCTGTAGACTTTGATGTTAGTTAGTTTTGATAGTATTTGTAAATAGTAAAGATAGAGTTTTGATGTTTTTGTTAGTGTTGATAGTATTGTATTTGTAGGAGAGCGCGGCTCTTTTTGTTTGACGTTTTCTCCTGTTTTTCTAGAGAGTTTAGATTAGAGCATTGTATTTTGTTTTTCCTATTCTGTTTTGAGAATAGCGTTTTTAGTTTTACCTTTTGAAGAAGAGTTTTTGTTGTTTTAGCCCTACCCTCTCCTACCCTCCTTTAGTTGTTAATAAATATTGTGAAATTTAGTTTTGTTTTTGGTCTGGATTTTTGTAACTTGGGAGTTGGTGGTGAACGAGTTGAGCACATTATGTACGTCCTAGTGAACCCCTAGGCTGGGACGTAACGCTTATCAAATCACATGTTTTGATGTACATTTGGTTGGATCCCCTCCTCTATTGTGTCTACTGATTGGCCTGGCCTTGAGGCCCTCATTGTTGTTCCCTGGTCCTTGGAGGGGGGGCAGTTGTGATTGCATGGCTGTGTTACATCAGTCTCTTTGTATTGTTCACTTTGCTTTCCTGTAATGCAGTCACTGTCGCAGGAGATTAATGTGAACAGCTGCTGTTGTGTGGATTCGTCACTGTTATTTGTGCTATCATTTGATATTTGGTTCATGTTTTCCATTCTTATCGCTCTCATTTAATGTCTTATTTTGTTTAATTGTAATTTCTTTACAATGTACAATACTCGTACTCGTCGTCTTCCACTTATCCGGATCCGGGTCGCGGGGGCAGCAGCTTCAGCAGCGAAGCCCAGACGGCCTTCTCCCCAGTGACATCCAGCAGCTCTTCCGGGGGAATCCCAAGGCATTCCCAGGCCAGCCGAGAGATATAATCACTCCAGCGTGTCCTCCGGGAGGGACTCGGAGTAGAGCCACTGCTCCTCCATGTCCAGAGGAGCCAGTTGAGGTGGTTCGGGCATCTGGTGAGGATGCCTCCTGGACGTCTCCCTGCGGAGGTGTTCCGGGCATGTCCGTCCGGGAAGAGACCTCGGGGCCGACCCAGGACACAATGTACAATACAATAATTGTAATCCCCCCCCCGTGGGCTCACCACGTGCGGGGGGATGCAGAGGGGTCTGGTGCTTTGTGGATCGGGCAGTAGACCGAGGCGGAGGCCTTGGCGGTCCGGTCCCCAGCTTCACAAACTGGCACTTACAGTAGTAGCGGTTCTAACTTTCCCCACTTTCCATGACTGGTCCCTGATGGGTACTTGGCTGGTCCTTGACCGGTCTGTGACGGTAATGCTATCCCCTGCGATTGCATCACCATTGACGCGCCAACTGGAAACCCCCCTAAAGAGTGTGAATGAAATCCAGCTGCAATGCCTCTTTTTGTCCACGGGGAGGAGCAGTGACTAATTTGTGTTTGTATGCATCATAGATGCACGGGAATCTAATATAGTCAGCTAATTATTACTATATAAAACAATAATTTCTCTGCTGGAGCATACATAACCTAACTGTTTTTCTCTCCTGCTCTCTCTAAATCTAAATTTATTTACTATATTTTTTGGACTTAAATTGCCCTTTGACGTATAAGTATATCATATAATAAAATAGACCATTTTACACTGATAGCCGCTTGGGCACCTCAGGTTTAAGAGGCACATTAAAATAGCCTTATGATCTATTTCAAATAAAACAATTATCAGCTATTATGTAACGTCTATAATGCAGAGTGGCAGCTTAAACAACAGTGAGAATAGAACTGGGGTGTCCTACTTCATGTATCAGTGCTCAGTCCACTGGACCACAGCTGTATGGGGTTAACTGTGGTGGGGGTGGGGTCACGTACATCTGATCCATAATCTTATATTTTTTTTCAGTTGTTATGTTGTCCTCTCCCTTTTCCATCAAACAGGTTCCTGAGCTGGTTCGGACCCAATACCTTAGTACCAGTTCTTTGTGCTTCCATTGCCTGAACACCGACTGAATCTTCTTCTTTACCAGGCAGACACCATCTCTGAGCTGGGCTGAACCAGGACCAGGCTAAGAACTAATGATGCGACCCCCTGTGTTATTTCATTTGTTCATTTATTATTTCGCTCATATTTGTGTCATCTGTGGGCAGGGGTGATCAGATAGGAACTGCAACAGTTAAAACCGGCTTTATAAAAACTACAGCCAGTGGGTTTAGTGATAGTAACAGACAGTAAAACCAGCAGGCATTCTGTGGCTTCAGCTGAAAGACCAAGACCATGTGGAGGGAGCCGTCTGCACAAAGCTGGTGTCCGAAAAAATATTAAGCGATATGGATCCGAACGGACCCTGGGGCATCTTCTAAAACAGAACAAGTCAAAGAAGGACTACAGGGACCAGAAAAGGCAGCGTGGGCCCAAAAGAACCCCACATTTGAACCTGCTGGACCGGGTTTGAGTGGACTGGTGAATCTGACTACCGGTAACTGAACTGGGACACAGCAGACACAGACCGGAGGCTTTGGACTGTGGACCAGTCTGGTGTACAAACAGATTATACCGATAAGTTTCGTTTGTCAAACGCATGGTTAATAGTTCACAAAAAATCAACTTTACAGATTAAAGTGAGCTACAAATGTTACGGAAGTTAAAACGCTACCTACCGCTATGCTAACAACAACAAGCTAACAGAAATATTTCTGTTTGTCTCCGTCATGTTGTTTCCTTGGTGGGTTCATAAAAGTCAGAAATAACTGAACCATGTTCCAGTAGACAGGGTTCTAGTCCACATTACTGAGAACATGTCTGATTAAAGCTGGGTTTGTTTGTTTTGTCTTTACAGTTGTTTCCATAAACGAGGAGGCAGATTCATACCAAGAGCACCTGGACTATTCTGCCCTTTCCTCAAGTTTTTACAGCATTTATATGAACCTTTTCTTTTATCTCAGTGTGAATAAAGCCATTAAATGCATAAAGTTCATGTTGTCAGTGTTTTCTTATGCCTCACATAAACTTGAGTGACAATACTGACCTCACTAATTATTTGTTTACAGACTATTCTTACATTATGTTTGTTCTTATGTCATAAACAAACCCACATAGTGAATATTTGTGTTTTTCACCTCTGGATTGACAAGTTTGTAAACACAACAGCAGCTGAATGAGACTCTTCCACGGCAGACCCAGTCACATGATCATGTTTTACAATGAAATAATGACGTTGCTCTAACTTTGCCCCTTTTGGCTCATGGAAAAGCAAAGCGGTGCTTTGGGGGGACCAGGCAGATCCAAGCACCGGTACAGAACCAGCACCAGGTTCTTTATGGTGGAAAAAAAAACACATGACATTTTACATGAGTGCAGAACACCAGCAAACCTAGGACTGTCCAGATCAACACATGAAGAAGTCCAGAACTTCTGGGTCATACCAAATTTAATGTAAAAAAAAATGTAAACACGAATCCGTTTTGAAGTGTATTATTACTAATGAGGTGGGAAATAAATGTTCTGGTGGTCATGTAACCTAATGGGAAAAAAATGCAAATTGAACTTGTTGTCTTTTTGATTCTTGCGACAATAAATATCAGTGAAGCTGAAATTAATAGTTTGTCTTTTGGCCATGAAATGGGGAAAAAACGTTAACCTATAAACAATAGTCACCTCGTCCTCCATTCCTTCATGACCAAACACCGACAGCTTACATATGAGCTAATTTGTGCTTCAATATATTTAGCCTATGTGCCAAAATTTATACCAACTACGAAACATGGATGATGAATGGTAATCAAATATACAGAACAACTGGTTTATCAGATCAATCTGATCTAACCCTGACCTCTGATAAACACTATATATAGGACATACTAATGCTCAAATCTGATCCAGCTCCACCAGACTTTCAAAGTAAAGGTGACACTAGCTGTAAATGGGTTATACTGTGAAACGGTTTCGCTTATTGTATAAATGATTTTCAGATTAAACTTTGAACATAATTGAGCATAATCTGACAATCTGCTCCAGTCTTTGTCAGTGGTGTAGTCTACATGATACGCAAGTATGTGCCATAGACCCACTAGAAAAAAAAGAGTTTGCGTTTACCCAGTACACATACAGTAGAATATATCCCTTGCAGCCCAGCTGAATGTGAAAGAGTAAAGCCTCTTTCACATTCCCCATCTCCCCTGATGAACACTGTGCACAGATAACAGATGGAAAGTGCTATTGTCCAATGTAAGAAATGTAATGATCAGTGTCAAAGTGCCAACTTTAAATAATTTGGAGCTAAGGAAGTATGTCACAACTGTGTTCCAATCCCAGCGCTCAGGCACAGAAGCACAGAAAATGTCAAGCAAAGAAAGTTCAGTGCAAAAATGTTTTCAGTGGTTTTTAGACGGAGGGCTTGACCTGGTAATGCAGAGCTCTATTTCGCGCAGAAGGGGGTGGGGGGCACATATGTCCTGTAGAAAAAACTAGACTGCAACACTGTTGTGCATTCAATGACCGATCAATGATGAACTCATTAAAATTGTTGACAGAAGTGTTTACACATTCACACATTTCACTCGTCACACAATTTAGTCAAGATAAACAAATGTACTCTAATTACACTTGGTTACAAAAAAAAAAAAACTTTTGGAAGTTGTCCGTTTTTTCAACTGAATTAAGACCATTTTGCCCTGCTGAATCCAAAAATTACATCCATTTTTCTCAATCAGGTCAGGTTTTTATGCTAATTAGATTTTGAAAAATCCAATATTCTGACTAAAATTATTACATTTTTGTGACATTATCAGTTGATTTTCATGAATGTATTAATTAAATCTTACAAACTTCAATTTCTGTAAATTGAATAAATTGTAATATAATACAATATAATACAACTACAATAATAAATTGTAGGGATGGAGAAGCTCAGAGAGGTAAGGAGGGGCCAGACCATTTAGAATCTTAAAACAAACTCTAAAATGCACAGGCAACCAGTGGAGGGAGGCCAGAATAGGGGTTATGTGCTCCCTCTTATGTACTCCAGTTAAAAGGCAAGCAGCTGCATTTTGCACCAGCTGGAGACGTGCAAGGGATGACTGGCATAATTACATGTGAATAATACACACAAGTTAGAACTATTAGACTCAGGCCCCGTCCAGACGAGTCTGATATGGCGTATTGTTTGAAACCGTGTCAACAAGACGTTACATAAAAATGGAGGCGTCTCAGTACAAAATTTCCGTCAGTAC
>JAQQZY010017906.1:0-12099 GCA_030068375.1 Ostorhinchus rueppellii | reverse complement strand
GAAAACTAATGACTGTCTCAACTTCATTTGTTCTACAATGGATATACATTTAGAAGTTGTCCTCGTTCTTCATAGCCATTGCTTCCCATGGAGACCACTCTGAGGAGTTTCTCTCTCCCCCTGCGTGTACACGCTCGTTACAGCAGTTGATCTCAGGCACCAAGCATATTCTGTTACATTGTTTCTTTTCACATACAGTAATGGCATTATTTCATATGGTGTAAGTAATAAAAAGCTGTTTTAGATTCATTCGTTTTCAGCTGATTCATTATCTTGTTAGCAAACATAAAAAAAAGATATTGACTCTGAAAAACAGGTTTGGTGAATACAGACATTTGAAGAAAACTAATGACTTGACTCATGACTCGACTTGCTTGACTTAAGCTCTGCTTGGACTTGACTTACTTGATCGTTCTATAGAGAGGACTTGGACTTACTTGAGACTTGCGGGCTAAGTGACTTGACTTACTTGAGACTTGCATGTATGGGACTTACTCCCATCTCTGCCAGGGTGTACCCAGCCTTTGCCCTTAAGTAGCTGGGATAGGCTCCATGCGACCCCCGTGACCCAAGTGAGGATAAAGCAGGTATAGAAAATGAATGAAGTCAGATAAGGGTTAGAGATAAATTCAAGACAGAATGGGTCATGAAGTGATTGTGAGAAGTTTTAATCTCAACTAAGAAAACAGGCCATTTAATCTTAGAGAGGAGACGGTTATTGTACCATGGCCTCTGGTATACTATCAGTACGAGATAACTTACTGGGAATAGCCTAAATTTCTCTAACAGAGATAAATGCAGTTTAATTAAACAATCAATTATACAATGAATATTTTAAACTTGATCATTGAATGGGGAGGATCCAAAGCCGTGGTCAGTAGTCTGGTCCATGGTCAAAAATCGGAAGGACAGGTTAACAACAACGGAACCCAAAGGATTAATCTGGCTCTAGTGAGACAGACAGGCAATGGTCAAAAACACAGGCAGGCAGAGAGAGCCAACAAACAGAGAAGGAGTAAGGCTGAGGTAAATACTGTACCATTCAGGAGGTGTAACCCAAGATCCGTCCACATCGGCAAAGGTACAGGTTGGGGATTTTAGCAGGCTCAGAGGTCCAAAAACACAGGCAATGGATCAGAAAGGGCTCGGGCAAAAACAGGCTCAGAGGTCAGACAGAAGATACGTCAAAACACAGGAAGACAAGACAAGATGCTGGAAGATAAACATGCTACGGTACTTGACGAACTGGCACTGGACAAGACAAACACTAAGGCTTAGATACACAAAAGGGGAGGGAAGACAATTAGACACAGCTGGGTAACAAGACACAGGTGAGGAAATCAGTAGAGCAGGAAAACACTAGGAACAGGAAGTAAAGACAGAGGACATGACACAGGAGGGAAACTTAACAAAATAAAACAGGAAATGACAGGACAAACATAAAACAGACTAACGTCTGGAACCAGACGTGACATCACTAACACCAAATGACCATTATATACAGTATTGTGCAAAACTCAAGGCCACCATAAGGTTTGTTGTCTGAATGTAAACAGTCTTAAGAACAAAACTACAGTACAGAAAACAACTGGAATATTGTAAAAAATTATATGGGAACATCTGCACAGAGAAAAGGATAAAAGGCCATGAAAACCTCTGGGACACTGAAATAATCTTGTATGTCTTGTATCACACCTTCAGACAACATCCAGACAGTCATCCCAAAAGCGTTGAAGATTTACTAAAACCAAATGGATGCCACTCTAAATACTTTCTTCACCTGCAGAAGTTGTTCAGTTACTATGTGTGTGTTTGTTTGATTCAATACTGTGCATATAGTTCTTGTATATTTCATGTTAGAAATAAAGACAGACACCTAATTTACCCATTTACCCTGGAAAGCTAAAGGCTGAGACTAAGACTTTTGCACAATATTGTTGAGTCACCATTTACACGTATCTTCGTCAATTTAAAAAATGGTTTTCAAATCAATGTAGTGGGAAGTCAAGTTTTTTTTCTGCATATGACACCTTTATGAATATCTTGGTTAAATATTTGTCTGTATAATACATTGATTAAAAAATTATTACTCCCAAAAATTGATCAGTATATATAGTGCTACATCAAATTATTTTTATATAAAAGGTTACAAATCCCGATATCAAATTCATATTACATAAATTGTAGTGGCGTAGAAGTATGAAATAGCATGGAAGTAAATTTTATTTTATCATTTTAGTTTTGCTTACTGTTTGAGAACCAGCTTTTAGAGCTGTAGTTGCCAAGATGCTTGCTCATGTAAGACCTGTCTATTGCATTTGTTTACAGGTCACTGTATAGGAAGGACCTTTTGTTGGAGATACACCTAAATTAGCATTAGAAGCCAACTCACCCCAGAGTCCCTGACACTTCTCCCATTTACAGTTGTTGAGAATTGTGTTGTTAAGCAAGTGTGTGAATTGGGTCCTGGAGGCACCTCAGAGTAGATATTCACTTCTTTACAATAGCATAGATTTAACTTCATCTGCATTTGAGCATACCTTTTGTTGGATCTGTAACTGTAACTGCGTCTGACAGATGGAGAATGTCGTCTGCTGCTGGGTTTCGCTGAATAAACCTCTCCTCAAGCAGCATTTTAGATCTCAACAAAAAAAAAAAAATTCTAAAATGGAAATACGTTGATAAATACAGAAGCTGAGAACAGCCATGATTTAAAATATTATTTTATGGTCATTATCTTGTGATAATGAACTAATTCCTTATCACCATATTGGAGTAAAACCGTGCCACATGCAGTTTCAGGCATAACTGTTGAACCAGATATTAGGGTTGGGTATCTTTCACCTTTGAATTGATAAGATACTTTTTTCCATACCTGGGAATCGATACTCGGCACCTAAGGATACCTATTTTGATACTTTAAAAAAAAAAAATTTTTTTTCAAGAATAATTGAAAAGCAAGTCAAAACCTTTTTCATTTCAACAGTTCTTTATTGAGAAATTAACGTGCCTTGCCATTTTTCGATCCAGGCTTGTATGATAAAGTAAATTGAAACTGGTTAAAGAATAACGCCCACCTGGCTTGACGGGAGTTTAGTCTCTTGGCTGAACGAAGATACTCCAAGTTCTTATAGTCCGTCCAGACTAAAAATGGCTGATTAGCCCCCTCAAGCCAGTGACGCCACTCCTCTAACGCCACCTTGATGACAAGTAACTCCCTGTTACCAATATCGTAATTATGCTCTGACTGAGATAATTTCTTGGATAGAAAGGCACATGGATGGATCCTGTAATCACGAGTCGACCGTTGAGACAAAACTGCCCCTACCCCTACATCAGAAACGTCCACCTCTACAATAAACTGTAGAGATGGATCTGGGATGGTAAGTACAGGAGCCGAGGTAAAGGCTCTCTTCAACACCCTAAATGCCCTGTCTGCACCGTCATTCCAGCAGAAAGGGGATTTAGCTGAGGTAAGAGCATGTAAGGGTGCTGCTACTGAACTGATAGAAATGAGCAATACCAGAAATCTTTGGACCTCCTTCTTCGTGGAGGGAATTGGTCAATCTCTAACAGCACTAACCTTTATCTGGGTCCATCTGGATCTTTCCCTTGGAAATGACAAAGCCTAAAAAGGACACTGTGGAGCGATGAAATTCACATTTCTTTGCCTTACAGAAAAGGTCATATTGTAATAACTGCTCCAGAAAAGAGCGGACATGTTGAACGTGTGTGACCTCGTCAGGGGACTGAACAAATGGTCAGTTAACTTATTCAACTTTCTACTAACGACTTAATCATTAACTTGTGATCACCTAAAAACTGACCCTGTTTGGTGACAGCTTCCTTCACCTTCTCCATCTCCGCTGGGTCCATTTCTGGCCAGTTCATACTGTAATGTCTGAACTCAGTACAGAGACCCAACTGCAGAGAATGGCCCAGAGAGAAGGTTTGAGGCGAAATACAAAGTTTATTTAAACAATCAGCTGTGTTGGAAGGACTACTGGAGCTTGAGTGCTGAAAGATTAAATGGGCTAAGCTCATTTCAGATAGCCACTATAGCATACAGGCCTTAACAGAAGATCTCACCATTTGGGAAGAAAATGGTTTCGAGACGGCAAAGGGAAAGAGAGTGGCACATGATGATCTGTGGAAGAAGATAGCAGAGTTAAGAATGAATGTCGACCTCATGGTGGTGCACCAGAGAGTATGCCCAGGGAAGGTCCTCACTGGCAAGGGAATGATGAGGTGGATCATTTTGTCCATTCATTCTTTAATTTTCTATGCCCGCTTTATCCTCACTAAGGTCACAGGGGTCGCATGGAGCCTATCCCAGCAACTTAAGGGCGAAGGCGGGGTACAACCTGGACAAGTCGCCAGTTCATCGCAGGGCTGACATAAAGCAATAACATATAACAATCACTCTCACATTCACACCTACGGGCAATTTAGATTAGCCGATTAACCTATCAATGCATGTCTTTGGATTGTGGGAGGAAACCAGAGTACCCGGAGAGAACCCACACAGACACGGGGAGAACATGCAAACTCCACACAGAAAGGTCCCACCAATGACTGGTGCTGGAATCGAACCCAGGACCTTCTTGCTGTGAGACACGAGTGCTAACCACTGCACCACCATGTCGCCAGCAGAGAAAAATTGTCTTTGTAAAGAGAAATGGGAGACTACACCAAGGGGAAAAGTTGTCCCGAGTGACTGCGTGGTGGGGGTGACGATGGCAGTGCATGGCCATGCGGATACTAACCCAATGCACAGGGAACTGGAGGTTCAGCAGCTCTGGATTCCGGGGAGTGAGGTCCGCCAGGTCCTAAGAAACTGTGAGTTGTGCTGTCGATACAACTCAGTAAGGAGAGGACAGCAAAGTGGCAGACTCACTATCAAGAGCACCATACCATGGGGCTCGATCTGCATGGACGTAGCGGGCCCCATGGGAGTGATAGGCACAAAAGGTGAAAAGTACCTGCTGGTGCTCATAGACTCTATGTCAGGGCCACAAGGCCTGTAAGACAGTGAACAGTGTAGTTAGCATGTTGGAGATGACGTGTGCATGTTTGGGGGTGCCGAAGGAGCTTAGAACGGACAATGGGACCCACTTCAGGAATGCCACAGTGGATTGGTGGTGTCGAGAGAAGGGGGTGATAAGGATCTATTCGCTGCCCTACACACTGCAGGCAAACGGCATGGTGGAGAGGACCGTTGGACTCGTGAAAAGCTGGATTGGGGAAAATGCTAATGGAAGGAGTGGAGCACGAAAACCTGTGAGTTGGCTGAGACCTTGAACAGCCGACACAGGAAAGGGAGGTCCTCCCCCTAGGAACAACTCAATCGACGCTCCTTCAGAGCAGAGAGAACTGGGAGAGACAGTGAGCCAGATACGCTGAAGCCAAACCAGAGCAACAGGTTCAGTGTTAGCCAACGAGTATGGCTTAAAGCTCAGAGTCACCCAGCTGGAGCAGCAGTGAAAGCCAAGTTTGATAAGGCTGACAAAGTAGTCAAGATTATAGACTGAAACACAGTACAACTGGAAAAGACCAGAGTCCAAGTGATAGAGCTGCTGAAGCCAGTTTCTGGCTAGACGGATATTGGGAACTGAACCATGACCAATAGCACACAGAACCTACCACCCTACATTAGGTTGGCCACTATCAAAAGGTGGTTGTCACTAAACAAAGTACCCAGAGGCTCTATGTAGGCAGAGCCCTAGAAACTTTGAAGTGCTCAAGAAGATCAGCGCTTTTACAAGAACCAGAGTGGATAAAATGGACTACATTGGAGAAATGTTGTGTGGTATGTTTGGAGCCCACCACACTAATGGTGTTATGGAACGGCTCAGGGAGAAGCAAGCCTGTGCAGTTACAAGAAGATTCAAGTGAGCTGAAAGGAATGTGCCCTAAACCAGTGAAGGTTTTGGATGCACATGTGTGTGAGAGATGTTGAATGACAATGTTACCCAGAATCAAATTCATCACTATGTGGGTGGTGAAGGAGATTACAGATGAAGAAATCCACTGCAGTTGTCAATGGAATGGAGAACAAGTGTTGGAATGTTATGACTGCAGTCTCCTGAAGCTAGTGGGGTGCATGGTCCAAGCAGCAGAGGTTGATGGATGGTAAGTGCGGCGCTTCCTTGACCCCATTGAGACCCTGCGGCTGCCGAAACCTTCCAAGAGTCATCGGGAGCTGAGTCCAGCCAGAGAGGAAAACGGCAGAAACGATGGAGAGGAGTGGTGCGCAGCAATTGGACTTCTGGTTGGGCTGTGCCTGACATCCCACCTGAGCCCGGAGCTGTACCAGTCTATCCTGCTTTTAGGGTTGTCAGAGTCAAGGTCCATCATGTCCTGAGTGATGTACCAGAACCAGGGGCATCAGGGGGTAAGGCAGGAGATGGGACCACTGATTCACAGTGGGAGCTTACTACATAAATCTACGATAGGGAAACTGTAATGACTGGGTTGAGGACAGAGACCCAACTGCAGAGATGAACTCTGGGTGGAAGGTTTAGGAGTTAAACACAGTTTATTAAATGAATCAGACAAATAATCAATACTGCTTTCTGAGATGTTATAGGGGAGTGATCCAAAGGCAAGGTTGAGGGACAGTTCCGTGGCCGATAATCCAGGTAGACAGCAGCACAGCAACGGTATCCAAAGGGCTAAGCTGGTTCTGGTCAGAGGACAGATTGAGTTCATACACAGGTGGGCCAATAATGCAAACACAGCAATGAGGATCAGACAGAGGCAAATACCATGGAGGATGTGTGAGTCGGAACCAGAGATCAATCCAAAAAGGCGAAGGTGCAGGTTGGGTTCAGGCAGGCTCGTAGGTCAAAAGGGCAGGTGGGGAGTCACACAGTTAGCAGGCAGAACATAACCTCGGAGGTCAGGGACAGAAAACGGGTCATACAAAAAAGGACAAGACGAGAAGTAACGCGGGCACAGATCAAACATAGTATCACGAACTGGCACTAGACAGAACTGGACACAGAGCTTAAATACACAAAAGGAAGGGAGAGACAATTACCCACAGCTGGGTAACAACACACACCGGGGAGTCATTGCAGCAGGCGGAGAAACACGAGCGAAGGGAAGTAAAGACAGCGGACATGACACGGAAGGGAACTTAACAAAATAAAACCGGAAATGACAAGACAAACATGAAAAACAGACTACCGTCTGTTTACAGACATGACAGAAACTCCAATGCAGGACTCAGAAGTGGTACCAGGCGAAGGTGGCCTAAGGCGAACCGGACTGCATTGCTGGGCAACTGTGCTGGACCAGTTCGGGAATCCCCTAGCCAGAATCAAAACCAAGACCCAGAAGTTCCTGGTTTCACTGGAGGACGTCCTAGGAGTGGGAATTCCACCAGGCCCAGGGTGACAACATCAAAAGTAACCACACCTCCTTATCCTGACCAGACAGTGTAATATTCAGACTGCACCAGTAGACTGGTTTGTCATAAACTCGCACAGACTGTTTACATCATTACGTTGATATAGATGCCAGTCACATGTTTTGTATACGGAATGTTGAGCACCAGTAACAATGAGTTTCCCAGCAATAAAAGCAATGCATGCTAAGCTCTGTCTCGTCTTATGGAGTGCAAAATAAACAATACACATAAATATCACACTGGCGACAAGGATATAACAATGAGGACACCAACGGTTCTCTAAACAGTGGAAGATCACATGCGAAGACAGTTTGGATTAAAAGAGGTTAGCTGTAAAGTAAGTGAGTTTGCTAATTAGCAGCCACACAATTAGCATGGCGCTAGCACACAGTCCATCTGTACCACCGTTTGATACGGAGAGTGAACCCAGCTCTATAGGACCACGGTGGAATAAGTGACTCCAGAGATTCGAGAACTACACCACAGCTATGAACATAACTGGGGACTCAAGATTAAAAGCCCTCCTGTTGCATCTAGCCAGCAAAAGAGCACACGACATATACAACACATTAGCGGTGGAGGCAGACAAATACACAGGCGTAAAGACAAAATTCAACGAATATTTCTCGCCCAAAAAGAATGTCCAGTACGAAGTATACGTCTTCAGAAAAGCTGTACAACAGCCTGGTGAGACTGGATACATATAATACCAGACTTTATATGTTGGCAAAATACTGTGAATTTACTGATGTGGATAATGAAATAAAGTTGCAGATCATCCAGAGCTGTACGTCCTTTAGAATACACAAATACGGTTCAAGGGAAGCAAACAAGACATTAAAAGAACAACTCGAATATGGTAGAACTCTTGAACTTTCTGAACTGCAGTCAAAAGGTATTGAAGAGGGTTCTAATTTCACCACCGCAGTGAATCAAGTGCAAAGAAAAGCCCAGAAGGCAAATAAAAAATTGCCAGCAGGTGGCGGCAAAACAAAGTGCAGTAACTGCGGGGGTGAGTGGCCACACAAAAATGAATGGCCTGAAAGAGGTAAACAGTGTAAAGCATGTGGGAAGCAAAACCCCTTCGCAAGACAGTGTAGGTCAAAACCATAACACACAGAGCAGCAAACAGAAAGACAGGCATACAAGAAAAGCTATGGAAAAAAAATTCATCACGTAGAAATGCAAAGTGAACAATCTCACTCAATCTCAACAATCTCAGCACAAGTCATCCTCAAGCAGTGATGAATCCTATGCATATACTGTTAAAAGTAACAGTGACAGTAAGCAGCCACTGACACGAATCAAGCTGAATGGAGACACAGTATCAGCTCTGATTGACTCTGATGCCACAGTAATCATTAGTGAAAGATGTATAAAAATCTAAGCGTCCAGCCTCATCTCCTGCACACAGATCTCAGGATACTGGCCTACGGCTGCAGAGATGCACTGCACATTCTAGGGAAGTCCACAGGCAGCATAGATGCAAAGAACAAAACAATGGCAAGTGGAACATTCTATGTAATTAAAGGTGATGGCTGCTCCTTACTCAGCTACCAGACAGCTGATAAACTGGGGCTGATCAAAATTGTGCACTCTATTAGCCCTCCCTCAGTGAACCTCACAGTAGCTAATAAGCTGGTGAACAGCCATCCAGAGCTGTTTGATGGTATTGGTAAACTCAAAAACTTTCAAGTGATGTTACACATCAATCCAGATATACAGCCCACATGTCAGCCACACCGCAGGATACCCTTTCATGTACACCAGAAAGTCGAAGCCGAGCTACAGAGACTTGAAGCCAAGGACATTATTGAGAAAGGGACAGGCCCAACACTCTGGGTCTCACCTACCGTAACACCACCAAAGCCCAAAGATCCGGACAAAGTAAGCATATGTGTTGACATGCGTCATGCAAACACAGCCATCAGAAGAGAACGTCACCTGACTCCTACTACAGACGATGTCATCCATGAACTGAATGGAGCGGCTGTATTCTCAAAGCTGGATCGGACATCAGGATACCATCAGCTGGAACTGCATCCCAACAGCAGGTATATTACCACATTCACTACTCACCTGGGGTTAAGGAGACACAAGCACCTCAACTTCAGCATCTCTTCAGCTGCAGAGGTGTTTCAAAACTTCCCACATCACTGGTGTGATGACATCATCGTCTACCGGCAACACAGGCTAACCATGAAAAGCGCCTCACAGCTGTGTTCCAGCGACTCAAAGAATGTGGCCTCACACTAAACTGGAAGAAATGAGAGTTCAACAAGACACGACTAGAGTTCTTCGGATTTGTATTTTCAGGTCGTGGCGTGTCAGCTGATCCTAAGAAGGTTGATGCCATACATCAAGCCCAAAGCAGCAGAAGTCAGAAGTCTCCTGGGCATGGCAAACTATTGTTCACGCTTCATTCCTGACTTTGCCGCAGTCACAGAGCCCCTGAGAAAGCTCACGAGGAAGAACACCTTCTGGCAGTGGGGTGCAGAACAAAACGCAGCAATATGTTGAAAGAGAATCTCACCAGCGAAACCACGATGGCATACTTCAACCCGACCAGAGAAACAGCGCTCATCGTTGATGCTAGTCTGGTAGGACGAGGTGCAATATTGCTCCAAAAGGACAAAGACAAGAAACATATAATTGCTTATGCAAGCCGAACGCTTACTGATGTCGAGCTGTGTTACTCCCAAACAGAGTGTGTATCTCTGCATCTATGGCAAAGAGTTCACAATGGTGACAGATCATAAGCCATTTGAACTCATCTTGAACAACCCAAGGTCCAAGCCACCTGCCTGCATCGAGCGATGGGGACTTCGACTGCAGTCATATAACCTCAAGATAGTAGACAGAAAAGGGTCTGACAACCCAGCAGACTACATGTCCCATCATCCAATCCAGACACAGGCACCTACCAAGAACACACGTGCCACAAAAGTAGCGGACTAATATGTGAACTTCATCATGCAAAACAATACACTAAAAGCAATGACTCTTGATGAAATCAAGTGAGACACTCAAAGATACATTACAAAATGTTTGTGCTCACATTCGTGACAACACATGGCACACAGTCACTAAGAACACTGTACTGAAACAGTATGAACATGTAAAAGGTGAGCTCACAGTATCACATGAAAATGACATCATACTCAAGGGCTCCAGGATTGTCATTCCCTCTTCACTCTAGCACAGAGTACTCCAGCTTGCCCATGAGGCACATCAGGGAATCATAAAAACAAAGGCCCTCCTGAGAGAGAAGGTATGGTTTCCAGGCATTGACCAAAGGGTTGAGACGATGATTAGAAACTGTTTAGCATGTCAAGCCACCACACCAGAAACACACCATGAACCTCTACAGATGTCAGACCTCCCTGAGGCAGTCTGGCAAGAGGTCAGTGCAGACTTCTATGGTCCTCTGCCAACAGGAGAACACTTGCTAGTCATCGTCGATGACTACTCCCGGTACACCGTGGTGGAAGTCATGCACTCCATGTCTGCAAACTCTGTTATCCCTGTCATGGATAAGATCTTCTCAATGTTTGGCATCCCTAGATCAGTGAAAACAGACAACGGCCCCCCTTCCAACGGTGAACAGTTCAGTAAGTTTGCAGCCCACGTGGGATTTTGTCATCGAAAGATCACCACCACTATGGCCCCAGGCAAACGCCACTGGAGAGAGGTCTATGAGAACACTTGGGAAGTGTCTCCGCATTGCCTACATGGAGAACATCCCCTGGAAGCAGCATCTTCACACATTCCTGCGCGAGTACCATTCAACGCCACACAGCACAACAACCACATCACCTGCTGAGCTGCTGTTCAAGTGCAAGATGCACACAAAGATGCTTTCACTGAGCACACCCATCAAACTGGAAAAAGATCTTTGCAGGAGAGACCACAAGGCCAAAGCCAAAATGAAGGTGTCCGCAGATGCTCGCAGACAAGCTGCACCTTATGCTCTCCAAACTGGCAATTTGGTATTGTGCTCTCAACCCAGGCGCAATAAAGTCACAGCAGCCTACAAGCCTCAGCCATACAAAGTTATCACTGTCAAAGGCTCCATGGTCACAGCTGAGCAGAATGGACACAGAGTGACGAGAAATTCATCCTTCTTCAAAAAGGTCGACCCTGGCCTGCGCGACGCAGCGACAACAGGAGATGACGTAGAAGTCACTGCTGACACGGTCCCAGTGTTCACAAGATACTCTACCAGACACCGACGGCCTCCACTGTACCTCAGAGATTTTGTTACAGTCTGAGGAAGACAGACAACATGGACTGAGTAGGACTGTGAAATGAACCGGATTTATTATATGTGATGAGGATTGTGACACAACTATATGGTGTTTAGTGGACAGAACATGTTCTTTAAAAAAAAAAAAAAAAGAGAAAAAAAATAAACAACTGTTACTTTAGGCAAGTTTGTTCTGACACTGAGAATGTTTACAAAGGCAATTTTATGTTCTGTATCTGAAATGGCATTTAAGAAAGCCCTGAAATGATCTGTTACACTGAAGCAATTTAACACTAGAAGTACCAGAGAGGGGTCATTTGACCTTTTTACCTAGAAAACCCAGCGGTGGTTCATTTGACCCCGTCAAATCTGGTGGTTTTATGCACATACGGTGGATTTCTCCCCCCCTCTTTTTATGCAGTGAATCAAAGGGTGAATA
>JAQQZY010017888.1:0-12103 GCA_030068375.1 Ostorhinchus rueppellii | reverse complement strand
ATAGATAGATAGATAGATAGATAGATAGATAGATAGATAGATAGATAGATAGATAGATAGATAGATAGATAACATACCACTGCTCCATTACATCAGGAAATCAATATTATTTCTCAAAAACCTTTAACTTAATCTCATGTCAGAATCAAAGAATAAATCACAAACATAAAAAAAACGAACCAAGCATGTGGGATTTAGTGCCCATCTACTTCAGAGTTTGAATTGACTTCCCTTTTTGTTGTACTTTGTCTGTAGGGGATATGACTGCTTGTCAGAGTGTGTCTAAGAGCGTGACCGTGGCTCTGCATGTGATTCCTTGCAGCATCTGTGTGTCACAATAATCCTTCATTGTCATTCATGGTCATTGTCAACTCTCAGTGTGGAAGCCTTTCTAAATTGATTTGTTGTACCAATCCCACCAGGGCATAATTGACCATCAGACTTTGAGAAAAGTCTCAGACCAAATCTCCTGAAAACATCCAAGGCAGGAGATTCGATCAAATAGTGGCCTCGGGATCAGTCACTCTACTCCACGGAAACAGATAAGGAAGAAAAGGAAATCCTTTTTGACGTTTACAAGTTAATTATTTGAACCTGTTATCAGCGATCTTATCGGTTATCGTACAAGGGTTGGTATCACTTTTTCCAAATGGATGCAATCTTATTTTACGGTACTGTTGGTATTTGTGCTGCTGTTCTTTTGATGTGTTCTTTTTCTTGTAGTGTGTTTCATATATAAAAAACAAACCCTGTATCTATGATCTATTTATAAACAAACACACTTTCCAGAACATTGGATTACCAAAACAGTGAAATGCTGATGACTTAGAGTAAAAGAATAAACACAAAACCAACACACTTAGCAGTGCGTCCACTTGATATTAAAAAACACAACTAAGTGCGGTCTCCCCCTTGAGTAACTTAGAACTTAACTGCTGAATATATTAAATCAAAATCAACTTGCAAGCTTAGCAAAACAGCAGGAACAGACGGAAAATCATCCTCTGTTTTTACTGACATTATGATGCACTTTCTTATTCCAAGACATTCTCTAAGACCTGGTCGCTTGATGAAAAATGTTGATTAAAGGAGACATGAATACACTTCCTTACTAACTGGTGAAATCTCCTTGAGTCATATGTTTAACCTCTAACCAAACCAGTGACAATGCTCTATGCTTTACTGGGTAAGACTATTATTAATAGTCGTCTTTTACTGGGGGCTCATCTATGTGAAAACCTCTGTTCCCTGGCAACTCAACCCCCAGGCCTCTGCTTTCATGAGAATATATTTTTAGTTCACTAATATTACACAATAAGGTAGAAAATACCCTTTAATGCAAATCACAATGAATGATTAAGGCTTGCAAGGTACGAATTATAGATTTTTTCCTTCAAATAAAGGATATTTTAAAGTGAACTATTCATATTTGGACAATTATAACAGTTTAACAGATACCAGCAAGATTTAAAATGAGAAAAATGAAAAAATTTTGAAGGTAATGTTGGCAGCAGTAATATAATGAAAACAAAAGACTGAATTTTAGCGTCACATACTGCACTTTCTTACCGGACGATAAGCCGCTACTTTTTTCTCACTTTGAACCCTGCGGCTTATGCAACGCTGCGGCTCGAGTATAGATTTTACAGGTTACTAACCTCCAGGGGGCGCTCTTAGCAGGACCCGCCAAAGCGAGACAGACAGGTGGAAGAGGTAATGCACCGAGGAAGACGCTAGTTTTACACTTAACTCATTCACACACTGTCATCATGGAAAACACACGAAGAAATAGATCTGCAGATACACTGAAGAAGAGGACTTCAGTGGGTTCAGTGGCAGGAGGAAGACGGAGACAGCATCAGGGACTTTTCTGGTTTTCTTGACCAGCTGTTTTACTGCCGTGTTACAGACCCTGTTTGGAAAAAAAACAGTGAAGGTATGTAAATGAATACTTAAATCTTTGTGTTTACCATATTTCTGTGTAAATATTTTATATCACAACATGGACACCTGCGGCTTAGGCTGAATCCCAATTCACCCCTTACCCCTCCCCCTCCGTTTTGCGCATTCACCTGAAGAGGTAGTGTTGTCCCAATTCTCAATTAGACGGAGGAGAGGGGCTAAGGTGAAGGGCTGTATAGGCATTTTCCAGGCCCGTGCTACAAACGAAGGGGTAGGAAGAGTTTCACATAATTCTGCTCAGATCATTAGCAGATAAACACAGACAAAACGTGGAGCAGTGATGCATGTAAGGACTTTCTTGGTGAATAACTTTGTCTTTGGATCAACTGTTTAATGCCGTTTCAGCGTGTTATAGATCGCATTTCTGCTTCTCATAGTTGATAGATGTAAAAAGATGAACAAAGCCCATGGAATAGAGACGGTTACAGCTGCTGACGACATGATTAATATTTACAGAAACTAAGTTTTCTGTTTATTGTGGCATTAATGATGATGTTAATGGCTTGTGAAGGGTTGTCCCATTTCACAGGGGAATGTTTCAACCCCTACCGCTTACAGCTCCGTTTCAAGGGGTAGTGCCAAGTGCAAGGGGTAGGGCTAAGGGGTGAATTGGGATTGGGCCTTACAGTCGAGTGCGACTTATAGCACAGAAAGTACAGTACTACTCATCATATGAATGTGAATCAACAAAAACATCTGTGATTAAAATTCCTCGTTAGCCCTAAATATTTGAGTGAAACATGCATTTTCAAACTTGTGAAAAATTGACAATAGATGAACACTTCCCGTTTTAAACCCTGCATGGTGTGTTCACTAGTATTAAAATGTATTTGCAGCAAACAAGGAGTCTGGTTTGGTACAGACTCTCAACAGTATGTCACAGTATCATCATTTTTTAATCAAAATTAGTAATATATAAAATGAATAGGAGTGGGCCCAGAACTGATCCCTGGAACATGCCCTTCCCTGTACTAATGGAGCTAGAAGCAATACCCTCTGCCTGCACACACTGAGATCTGCCTCATAGATCACTGTCAAACCCATGGACGGTTTGTTCCCACAGAAAGGCTTTGCTTTGGTACTGCACGATTCACAGCATCAAACCCTTACATAAGTCAGTGAAAAAGGTTGCACAGAGCTGCTTGTTAAAGATTCATTAAAATAGTTTTGGTTTTTTTTTTTTTCCTTTAAAGGCAGCTGTAGTTGTGCTTTGGTATTTTCCTAAAACCTCAATGAACTCAGATCTGACATCGTTAGTATTTTTAGAAAGAAATAGTTCAGTCGCAAAGGAATTCAGAACCTGTCCGGAAACAAAGATTCAGATGGTGCATTTAAATCAACTTCAAGCATTAGAAAATAAGGCTTGAAATTATGAGGACCTGCTGATGTTGTGAGGTTTAAGAATTTGGGGGCTTTGTGCACCTGTGAGACTGTAACTGGATTAGAATTAAAGCTTCGACTTTAACCCTAATAACCTGACTGTGAACAAATACATGGATTGTAGGGACTTCTAGTGACAGAATCAAATAAAAACCAGAGGCTATCAAATGCTCATTAAAACCACCACCCGACGAGCCTTATCAGACATTTCATGTGAACTCTATGCTTGTTTTTCACTTTAGAATTCAAGGATTAAAGAGGGAAAAAAATGACTGAAAGCATTAGGTTTTCCACTTTTTAGATTGATTATGCTCATCATGTCTTCCATTCCAAATGTTAGTTAGAGAGTTTTTTGTGATCAGACAAGTAGAAGTGAGGAAAGATGTTTTGTTTTTGTTGTTTTTTTGTTTTTGTTTTTCACCTGCTGACAGTTTCAGCTGTAGCTTCAGCCTTCATCAGAGCTGTCAAACAAACATTTTTCCTCATTTCTACTTGTCTGATCACAAGAAATTCTGTAACATTTTCTTGTCTTGGCATTTACAGTAGTAGAGTAAAATAAAATAATAGTTTTAGGTATTTGTATGGATTTATATTTAAGCCTATTATGTCAAATATATAATATTTGATACATGAGGTATGAAGCCCTCTACAGTGATATTTTTTTTTTTTTTACAATTATACTAATACAATTAGATATTACTAATATAACTAGACACATCCAAGACACAGATAACCCACTAGGGGGAGGAATTCATTCACCAGAGGCCTATCCAGTAACACTACAAGACTGTCATTAATGAGGAAGGAGGCAGAACTTTGACAATTTTGAAAAGGAATTACCAATTTGTTAGACAAGTTTGTGTTATATTATGTTTTTGTTTGTTAAAAAATAATACTATTTGAGCATTGAGACCTGATGTATCAAATAAGATACAAAATTGAAACTCGTACTTCTGGAATTCCCCCTTGTGGGACTAATAACGAAAATATTATTATTATTATTATTATTATTATTATTATTATACATGGAAATTGATATTTGGGGGGATAAAATTGGGTTGCTCAGAAGGACCAATAAAGGCTCCAGTTTCAAAGAAATGGAATTTTCTGATAATGATTTAATGGGTCAGGCTTTGCAGGGTTAAAAGTTGAGAGTGTGGGATTTAGTGACATCCACTGGTGAGCGTGGATTTTGAAACCAACTTTATTCACCACCCCGCTGACACTGTGTTGATTGAAAAATCGCATAAACCCAGTTTGTGTTTTCCCTGTTTTAGAGGATCGGTGATAGAAGATGTCACACTCCGTCTGTAGTTTTTAGTAGCTCATTCTATGAAAAAACAATGACATCATCACATTAATGGAAACATCATCATGGATGTTCTTTTTTGTAAAGAGTTTGTAGATCTACATAAATCTCATACACTAGATGTTTAACATTTGACAGTTGATGCCTGGCCTCAAATAGGTTCTTACCATGGAAGTGTATTGTTTAGCATGTCCATGTCACAGCTAGAAGGTTATATGTTCAATTCACATTTGAATTGGAGCCTTTCTGAGGTGAATTTAACTGAAATTTCCACACTGTTTTCCCACAATGGTTTCCTCCATTTTTCTCTGCCGTTAAAAGCAGCTACATATAGGATAGTTCTATTGTCAGTGCCCTTGAATATTGTACTGTTGAAGATCTAGTCAGTCATCAAGTGCCTTCAATGGTAGCTCACGGCTCATAATGAGATATGTGCTAATGTCAATCGTTAATGCTAATGCTAGGTGCTGTGTGTATTGGGATGGGTAAAAGGCAGAGGCCAAATTTTCTACAAGGGATAATAAAATGAGCAGAGCTTTCTTTCGGGGTAATTATTAATCTGGTTATTTATAGTCACAATTCATTCATTCATTCATCTTCTATACCCGCTTTATCCTTTAGTCACAATGGTGGAATTGTAATCATGAAAGTCTTCCCTTATTTATCTTTTATTTATTCAACAATTTCAGAGTCTATTTTGTCATATAAACCTGCACTGTTCTAGGGAACATATCAATCATACTTCTTTTTTATTTCCTTCTTTCTAACAGTGAAATAGGATGCATAAAAAGCCCACAGATAAATAAGTCTACAGCTCCCAAAACTAAACATGCAGCCTCTGTGACTAAATCCACCATCGAAGCTGCTGTTGGCAGTCACATTCTTCTGTGTAGGACAGTGTTTGTCCATGTTTGTGTCAAGTGTCTTTTAATGGCTCTTTGTTTGTTTGCCTGTCCATGTAAGCAAGTGTTTTGCATTCCGGCAAAGTTACTGCCATGCATCTCATGAATAGCAACCACCACAATTGCTTAATCCAGAGTCTTCTTTTTTTTTCGATCACAAGAGGGTCAGTGTGTGACAGGTGGGGACTTAATCTTGTTACAAAGAAATAGCAAACCTGAAATATTCCAGTTATCTCAATCAGTGACTAAAAGTTATTAAACAGTCACCTTCTTCTTTATTAATGTTTGAAGAGCTCCAAAAGTGTAATTGATTTTCCTCCAGTCTTTGTTAGTCTGGTCTGACTCTGCTTATCCACAGATCATGAGGTTGGCAGTTTGATCCTGGCTCCCTCTGCCAGTGTCTGGAAGTGTCCTTGGGCAAGACATTAAAACCCAAGTGGCCTCCAATGATGTCTGAGTGTGATTGTGTGAAGGACGCAGACACAGGCTACGTTCAGACAGCAGGTCTTAATACACAATTAGATTTTTTGGTCAAATCTGATTTTTTTGTGTGCTCCTTCATATTACACATTAAAGGCAACTTTTATCAGTTTTGAGTATGAACTGAATGCAATCCTGAAGTGACCCTCATTATAGATTATTCATTTATCAGACAGGGGTAGTTGTTTGTTTACCTGCTTGACTAGTTTCAGCTACTTTGTGTAGCCTTTGTCAGAAGCAAGGCAAGTTTATTTGTATAACACAATTCATACACAGGGCAATTCACAGTGCTTTACAGAAATGGAAGAGACAGGTTATAAACACACAATTACAATCAAAACATAATCAATAAAATATAAATACTCATCAATTAAAATAAAGTAAAAGAGCAGAGGTCAGACAGAACCCTCTCAGTTGTTCTCTGCACAGTTGAACAGCTGTTTTCACTCTGGACTTAAACACTGTCAGAGTAGAGGTCTGTATCACTGTTCCACAGTTTAGCTGCACGGAACTGAAACGCAGCTTCATCATGTTTAGTCCTGACTCTGGGCACCAGCAAAAGACCAGTCCCAAGCAGCAGCGTTCTGGATGTTCTGCAGCTGTCTAACAGCCCGTTTAGGGAGCCCAGTGAGAAGGCCGTTCCAGTAGTCTAACCTGCTGGAGATAAATACATGGATAAGTCCGTCTAGGTCTAGTTTAGACAGTAAACCTTTGATTCTGGGAATGTTTTTGAGATGGTGAAAGGCTGGTGATGTTTTTGATTTAATGTGTCTGTTAAAGTTTACATCTGAGTTCATTAGCGACACAGTAATGCTACTGTGACGTGTCTTATAGGCTACTTCTGATAAACGCTACAGGAAACTAGTCAAGCAGGTAACCAAACAACTCCCCCTGTCTGATAAATGAATGATCTACAATAACTGTAAGTGGAAGACTGTATGAAACTACCGGACCTGAAGTGACCCGCATGCACAAGGGGTACTGATGTAACACGTGACCACACAGACATGCACAGTGTTCACAGAAAAAAAATGTGTTTTCCCACTGCTCTTACACTGGGACACAGGATTGTGACATCTGTCGCATTTCAGCGATGTAAAGGTCAGATCAGTGCGCCCTGGCCGTTCAGACTGAGGTCACATTGCAAAACATCAGATATGTATCAGATTTAGGACCACATATGAAAGTGGCCTGGGTCGGATTAGAAAAAATCTGATTCATGCTGTTCAAACTGTCTTTACCAGATCAGATAAAGGTCACATATGGGCCAAATATCTGATTTGGCCCACATTTGCTGTCTGTCTGAACGAAGTCTTAGTTAAATACCAGTTACTTCTACTACTACTTGTGGCTGCTTCCTTGATGTGTTGTTGCAGCAAATCATCTGCTTCCATCTGATCCAGTCCATCTTCTTTTACACTAACTACCTGTATGTCCTCCTTCACCACATTCATAAATCTCCTCTTCGGCCTTCCTCTCCACTTCCTGCCTGGTCGCTCCATTATCATCATCCTTCTCCCAGTGTTTTCACTATCCCTACTATGCACATGTTCTTCAACCTCAAATAATGAAAAAGGAGGCTCATATGGGAGTTTCGAACTTTATTGACTGAGACTGTCAACAAATAGCTGAAAAAAATATTTAAATTTCAATATTTAAAACCAATGTTCCTTTAACTAAGATAGAAATAGATATTTCAGCCTCTATGGTGGATAACAAAATTAAAGGATTCAAGAAATGTGAAAGGCTTAAGCCTAAACTGAACACGTCTGATCTGTGATCTGTCAGACAGCACTGCACCGAGCTGTCACTCATCTACAGCTGATAGAAGTACATGGGCTCAGGGTAGCTGTAGCAAACCTTTCCAGGCTCTGCAAAATGCAGTTCCACCCACAAATCTACTTAAACTGTACTCTGCCAAAAGTAAACCTTATCTTAACGGTGTCCATAAATGTTACTTACTCTGAAACATCTGACATGAACCATCATTGGAAACCTGGATCAGACCAACCACAATCCTCAGACTTTTTTTGGAAGATATCTATAACATTCAGATTGTTAACAGCAACACGTCTAGAAAACCGGGGCATGAAAAGGTCATTTGCACTTCTGTGATGCATCGTTAAGGCTGAAAAATACATTGACATTTCAATGCAGCAGAAACTGGCTTCAATGCGTCAAATTTTCAGGGACACTCATGCATATTTCATCAGACAAAACCAGAGTCAGCACACAATGCAAAGACATGAGTGAATTAGGGTGTTTTCATACTGGGTATCTGGATCCATGCTGTACCTGGATAAGCTCGCACCTTTCCCACAGATGTTCCATTCACAACCATGAATCATGGCCCGACTACGAGTGGGTCTTACTGGGCTGAAGCAGTAGGTGGCGAAAAACTCAGTGTGAGCTCGACAGGACAACATGTAATGAGTGAGTTTATCGGCAGCTCTCTGAGCAGATGATATGGAAGTTGAGCATTGTGTCGCTGTCCAGGTACTCTAAAGTCGGTCTGTAGGAACATCTGGTACTTGAGTTAACTCGAGCCGAGCTGAGTAGGTTCCATGTGGAGACGTAGCAAAAGTGTAGAGAAGCTGCAAGTGAATGAAAAGTTTGGAAGGATATCACCATGCATCGGTTATTGAATGTTTGTATCTATAAAATTCGATCCATTCAGTAGAATACATTATTACTTGGGGCGGCTATAGCTCAGGTGGTCGAGTGGGACATCTAATAACCAAAGGGTTGGTGGTTTGAATCCAGCGCTGTCCTTGCTAGTCAGTCTGTTGTGTCCTTGGGCAAGACACTTCACCCTCCTTGCCTCTAGTGCCACTCACACTGGTGTATGAATGCGTATAAATATTTGGTGGTGGTCGGAGGGGCCATAGGCGCGAATTGGCAGCCACGCTTCCGTCAGTCTGCCCCAGGGCAGCTGTGGATGCAAATGTAAGTTTATCACCACCAGAGGGAGAATGTGAGAGTGAATGAATAATGGATCAATAATGTAAAGGGCTTTTGGTGACTTGAAAAGCACTATAAAAATCTCATCCATTATCGAAATCATATTGTATTTTTTTTTTTTTTATTCAGACAAGGTATAGTTTCCTCAGACTTCCTCAGAAAACTTCTGAGGAAGACTGGAGTCACAGTCAAAACTATCAAGCAGGTAACAACTTAAAACTATATCTTATCTGAACTTATCTTTTTTACCTGAATGAATGTGCTGAATCAGAATGTGTTTAATCGCTCTGTATCATGATTTGGGTGTGAATTGTATCGTATCATGAGGTATCTTTAACCCTTTTATGCATGAATTATAAGAACCTCAATCAAAAATTGTGTCAATACGATTGAAAAATTTTTATGAACCTATTTTTCGTGGAGTTGCAAAAATATCCACATAGCTGGACACCACGCATTTAATTTTTGAAGCAAAGAAACATGTATTTACTCATCTACTACGAAAACTATGAAATAAAAACAGTTTTATTGCTGCTAATCTGATGTTTTCTCACATTTTATCACACTCTAATACTAGTTATTACTCACTTCATGGAGATAATATGCAAAAAAAAAAAAAATGTACAGACTAATAAAAATTAGCAATTGATTTACACTGAAACATGTCAGTGCAGATCAAGTTTATCAAGAACAGCAAATTTACAGTAATAGTATGAATGTCAATGTATTATGGGATGGTGCATAAATGTTCACTGTGTTGGCTGATATGGAACCAAAACAACAAGATCCATGAATATATAATAGAACAGCAGGAGAATAACTGTCCACTGTCGTGACCAGTATGCATGAAAGGGTTAATATATGGCGTTGGAGATGCTGTATCGAGATGAGTATCGTACCGACCTTCCAACTAAGATTCCCAACCCTGCTATAGACCTAAGGAATAACTTTAAACCACTTTCCCTAGTTCTCAGACAGTGACATATTTCCCTTATGTCTTGCATGGAACTGTAAGAGACTATATGTGGCAGGTGTATCTGCAAGGTACTTACCTGAATGTGTATGTTCTTTTTTTCTCCTTTTCTGCATTTCTGTATCTGTTATATATTTGCCTGTCTAAAACTTCCATACCTGCCTCCTGAATACAATTTCTCGCCATGCTGCTTCAGCCTTTCAGACTTCCTTTCTTGCTAAACACCCATTACCTTCTCTTACCCTGTGTCTGAGGTCGAGGCTTGAATAGTGGTATTAGCTGCTGTCCCGGGTGGTTATTACATTATTATCGGATATAATTCAAGAGAAATAAGGTGGAATGGCCTTATTCCGACACACTTGCCACATGTTGAGTGAGTCAAGATTGATCGAGTCTTGCTATTTTGCATATGATCTCCTGTGGTGTGCAACCAGAATTTTCAGAGGGACACCACACTGTTTCACTGACATTCTGAAAAGCCTGAAGCACCGATGGCGTACGTCCTGTCATTTCAGCTCCCAAGGACCATGACTAGTTGTGGTACATGCTTATTCCAGTTCCTGATTTTCAGTGTTAAAAGACAGATTGAAAATTTCGACTAAGCCAAGCAAAAGGCAACAGTTTCCACATTTTCCATCTCTTCATTTACAATAATAGGAGTAAATCTATTTCAAATTAGCGTACTTAAAAACAGACAGCCTCTTCATTAAGCAAATCACAAAGACAAGATAGCAGTATGCCTTATCGGAATTATCATAATCACTGAGCATTTAATGAGTGTTTATCACTCAGAGATGTTTAGCACTGCCCCCATAGATACAGTCAAGTGCCACCTCTGAATCCCCTCCATTTACATGAAATTGTAATGAGGATTGTACTGTAAAACAAAAGTCTGTGAAGAGAAATTAATGTTTATGTGTTAAGTCTGATATTCACATTATATGGTGTGTGAAAAATGACATCAGTCACTTTCCCATTGAACTCCAAATTGCACAAAAGAATTGACCCAATGGAAAAGCAACAATTTTGTTCAAACTGTTGTTTTTCAATTAAAAGTTTTTGTGCAGGAAAGAGATGTTTTTTGGGGGCGTAGCACAGTTAATATATGGTGCAAAACTGCAACGGAAAGACCTTTGTCCACAACTAGAGTCACAGGAATTTAAAAAAACAAACAAACAAAAACAGAGGTTGATGGACATTACAACAAGAGACGAAGAAGAGCTTTAAAGAAACACGACGTGTTGCCATGGAAACGTAATCATTTTTTAAATTTTGTACAGGATAGAGGGGTAAAATACAGGGAAGGCAAGTTTATTTGAATTCTCCTGTACATGAAATGTGCTCTACAAAGTGTTTTACTTAAAAGCATCACAAGAGAGACATAAAAAGAGAAAGTCAAAATATAAAATATACCCCCCCAAAAAAAAAAAAATTGAAATTGAAATTCACATTGAAACTGCCAGCGATAAAATGTGATTTTTAAAAAACTTTTAAAACATAACATTTAAAAAAAACAGATAAAAACTTTGTGCTTAACAGAAACAATGTAGTGTATATAATAAATAATAATAATAATAATAATAATAATAATGAATATATCTGTAAATCAACACCATATTTACATTCATTGCTGGATTTATTGAATGACTTCGTGTCATCTCCTGACAATAAATATATGATCATATTTATGATTTCATGGAAAAACTAACATCACGCCCCTCTGTGCAAAACTTTATCGATATTTATTTACTAAATGTGGAAAAATCAGATGTCCAGTGTTAAAGCCCCTATTGACAACAACATACACACTATGTTTTAAAGTGTTACTTTTTCCTTCCATAACACCCACACGGAGCAGAGAGGACTTTTAATTTGACTTGAAAAGCAGCGAAGATTGGTTTTCTGAGGCTTCCTGTTTGATACTTAGGACCATATTAGTCTGTGTTCAGGTCTGTGACTCAGAGAATAGACTTTAAAACAGCTCTGCTGCTGGAGAAGTCTGTCCGTGGTTTGGAACCAAAGGACCTCTGGGACATGGTGGTCCCACATGAACCATCTCAGAACCTCAGGGACTGGTCTTCTGCTGGTGCCCAGAGTCAGGACTAAACATGATGAAGCTGCGTTTCAGTTCCATGA
>JAQQZY010017865.1:0-12103 GCA_030068375.1 Ostorhinchus rueppellii | reverse complement strand
CCCCCCCCCCCCCCCCCCCCCCCCCCCCCCCCCCCCCCCCCCCCCCCCCCCCCCCCCCCCCCCCCCCCCCCCTGAAAATGCAAAAAAAGTGAAACCTATTTTTATGCTTTGGCTTTTAAAACAGCATGAGACTCTATTCTCATTTTTGTGTTTTATGGTTTATTTGTAAAGTGTTTTATTTATTAATTTATTTTTTAATTGTTTGTTTTTCTAACAACAGTTGTTTTACTTTTGGTTTTATTATTAACTTGATGTCTACAGCACTTTGTTACAGCTGTAGTTGTTTTAAAGGGCTTTATGAATGAAGTTGAGTTGAAAACACCCTTCAGAGTGGAAATCTTACAAACGCTCCACCCTCATATCACCGTTTAAAGGATGAAAAGCACAAAACTGGGTTTCTCTTCACATAGAAATGATGTGACAAGCATGAGACAGGAACAGAAAAACAAATAAACAACATGTGGAGCCTGTGACGGAGGTTCCACTTGCCCTAGCCGCTGTAATTTACATCCAAGAGTCCTTTCAGCGACTGATAAGAATAGAGTAGGAGAGAACAGACACCAAGAATTAACTACCTTCTACAAATTCTTGACACACCAACACAGAGGAGGCGACCTAGACAGCTGTGGATGTGAACCTGGAGGACTTCTCATGTTCTGTTTACTGTATTTCATGTGCTACGCATGAACAGGTAGAAGGGAAGTAAACAGACTCTAGGCAGGCACTCTGGGAGTGTTGCCACCTAGCCATCTGGTGTGTATACTGCATCCATATATATGACATTTCACACACTTTTGCGTTTCCATTTGCACAGATTTCACCCAGAAACACTCGTCTAAATGTGGCGTTAAAAGTGAGAATGAAACGCCACTGTCGCGTTTTTGGTTCAGATGGTTTTCGCGTAAATGTGGCCTCCGACTGATCTCATGAAATTGCGTTGCATGTCACACCAGATCTACTGTACGGATGCATTTTCAGCCTTTCGGGTGTTATTCCACGCCGTCTGATCACGTGTTAATAATAGAGGAATAGAAGCCAGGAGTCAGACGCTGAAAGCATGTTAAGTTTCACTTTCACTTCACACCAGCGTCAGTTATATTAGTTATGGAGTGCACCCCCACGTATATAACTGCTGCCCCCTGCTCAGACAGATCAACAAGATACTGGATTTTATGAAGGGTCCACGGTGCTTACCTTTCAGAGGGTCCACAGTTGCTAGGAGCGTCCCAGCCTGGAACACATTGTTTTCCAGAGTTTATGTGAAATCCAAGTAGACTTTGTTGTTCAGATTTGTTTGGTGGACACAGATGTTTTTAGATAAATATTCTAATTTTATTTATAAGGTGTAGAGTCATTTCCTGTTGTTGTAATTTTAAGAAGAACAGGATACAGTCCTTTTCTGTCTAATCCCTGTATGTTTTTTTCCACTGGTTATTTTGTTTCATCTTTTACTGTTTCTTTTCTTTTACGGATTTTAATATGAAAAAAAAAATACAGGTTGTTTACTGTGTTTTCTACATGCTCCTAAACTTTTTTTCTTCTGGCTGGAGAAGAGAACCACGCTCCGATTGATGGTTGATGAATATGTGGCTTATTTTCCTTTATTTCCAACACCAAACCACCATGACAAACTAAAATAACATAAACCATAATATCAAAAATGTTAGCATTAGCATAATTAGCACAATCTTTCACATAAACGTCACCCAGAAAAATGTATATAAATAATAATCATAAGTGTTCCTCCATCCAAAAGTAAGGCGTAACTCTTATGAAAAGGTGCGTTTCCCCAGAATTTCCAAACACAACTAAACATTGCTCCTGCTATAATGTCACATGACCGATTGAAGCATCACATGACCACTCCACATGTACTGTTCTCCACCAGCAGGAGTGATCAACCACGAAATAAACAAAAATACATACATCAATGGTGTCAAACTCATTTTAGTTCAGGGGCCACATTCAGACTAATATGATATAAAGTGGGCCGGACCAGAAAAATAATATAAATAATAGAATACGAACTTATAAATATTGTCAACTCTAAAGTTTTCTCTATGTTTTTGAGTGAAAAAAAGTCAAATTCCGTGATGAAAATGATTACATCTGCGAACTGTGTTTGAACGCAACATGAACAAATATGAACGACCAGAAAATTCATTTAAAAAGTAAGTACACTTTTAACAGTATTACGCCCAGTTTATTATTTATACATGTGTTAGAGATCGCTTACAGTGGATCTACAAATACACAAAACATTCAGTAACAGGCAGAATATTGTTAAAATTAGGTTCAGGTTGTTCATATTTGTTCAGGTTATTCACATTTTTTTTGTAAAAGACTGGTCTGTAAATGTAAAAATTTTTGTACAATTTTACTTTTTCAAAACTAATATTTGCAGTTTTCATTATTCACGGGTTATTATGATAACCTTTATAGATTGAATTGACCTAAAATATTTGAACCTTCTTGATCGTTTATATCTTCAGTGTCATTTTTGCATTTCACAAATTCATCCTAGGGGCCGGATTGGACCCTTTGGTGGACTGGTTTTGCCCCCCGGGCCACATGTTTGACACCTGTGACATACATGAAATACCTAAAATACACATGTCAGTGACCGCTACACATTTTCTAATTTCAAAACAGAAATTGGATGGCCGCGACATACACGGACCCTTCCATTTACGCACCCTGTGGTACTTTTATTGGCCGAACGGAATCTTTCCATGTTCCAAACCATTTCGTATTAACAGTTCTATATATTATGGAAGGATGTACAACTTTTATATTCAGCTCCACCACTATCCAATTAATAGGAGTTAAAGCAGACTCTGGGGGTCATGATAATTCCATGCACAGTACAAAAGAAAGGAACTGAAGAGAGTTTTTTTCAGCTTTCTGAGAGCTTCCACCTCCTCAGTTCAGAGGCAGACTATCTGTTAGCGTATACACAGGCATTTACATATCCTACTATTTATAGGCTCTGTCTCTTGAGCTGCCAATATGCAGGATTATAGTCATCTGATCTGCAGGAAATACAGGTAACTGTCAGCGTCTGCATTGAAGTGGTAAAAACATAGTGTGCAGCAACAGCAAAGACTTAAAACATCATTCTGGGGGTTTATTATGAGGAAATGTCCAATATTACACATGCTGAGATGGAATATGATGAAACTTTATTGATCCCAGTGGGAATATTGGTAGTATGGACAAAGTATAAAGAGTTTTGTTTTTTTCTGCTTTTATTCCTTTTTTCCTGCGAGGGTTTTATTCTTATACGAGCCACCAAAATATTATAATTATTCAGAAAGGAAAACAAATAGAAGGTTGACTCATGACTGGAAATATTATATATGGAGAATATTATGCAGTTTTTTAAATGATTCATTAGCACTGGGATCTCTGCTGAACAGCTTCACCTATGCAGTCGTCCTGTATTCAATACTTTTACATGCTTCTGTCAATTATTTGTGTGTCTTGTGTCTGAATATATCTTTGGTGTCGTTAGAGGTCTTCAGTTTTATCCACTGGTGCAAATACAAAATGAAAACCTCCAAACTTTAGACATGAATGCATTCAGTTACAGACCTGAGAAGATGTTACATCACTGAAAACACATTTTATCATGGCATTTTATGGTTTTTGGAGAAAGATACTTATGAATTTGATCAAATGAGTATTAACCCTTTCATGCATACTGGTCACCACAGTAGACCAGTATGCATGCATTCTACAGCTGTTATCTTGTTGAGTTTTGTTGTTTTAGTTCCATATCAGCATCATCCCATACACTGCAATTCATACCAGTACTGTAACTTTATGTTCTTCATAAACTTGGTCTGCAGTGACATGTTTGAGTGTAAAGCAAATGCTAATTGTTATTCGATTGTTTTTGTGTGTGCATATTATCTCCATGAACTGAGTTAGGACTAGCATTATAGTATGCTAAAATATGAGAAAACATCACATTAGCTGCATTCATTTTTTTTATTTTATAGTTTTCACACAATGCACCACTTTCTGATATTGTGTTTTAAACTGAATTTTTATTTTACATTCACATATAAACACACATCCAACATACAATTAGCAGATGCATATCAGGTACAGTTTCATTTGCTTCACATGATCTCAATTTCATTTTTTTTTTTTTTTAACAACTGTGTCACTGGGATTAGCTGTCAACAACTTATACTTAAATAACATAGTTCTCATGTTCCATTCTCCCAATGCTGTACAAACAAAACTTAAAGAAAAAGACAAAGAAAAACAAAACAAAAGAGGGAAAGTAACTAGAATTCTGGTATTGCTTGTATTAGTAATTTCCATCTTTTGCGAAACCAGTCTGTTTTCATCTGTAATCTTGCTGTGATCTTCTCCATAACAAATACCTTTTTTGCCCTGTGTCTCCACTGCATTATGCTGGGTGGCTGTGGTTGTAAACAGGTGACTGTTATAATCTTTTTCGCTAACAGAAGTAGGATTTTTAATGAATGATAATATGTTTTAAATGTATGCTTATTGTTTTTTGTTTTTTTGCTTAAAAATTAAACACATGGTGTCCAGCTGTCCTATCACATTATTTTTTTCATGCTTAAAAAGGAATGAAAACACTCAGGGAAAAAAAAATCTTGACTAAGGTTCTTATAATTCATGCATGAAAGGGTTAATTTAGCAATAATTGACACAGAAATCAGGTCTGTTATGTACAGTATTGTGTAAGAGTTCTAGCTCCAGGTTTAGTGAAGTTCTACTGACCACACACATGCATTTGTCTCTGTATTAAAATCCAATCTGAGATTAGATTAGATAGATACTTTATTAATCTCCAAAGAGAAACTCACAATCTGGGTATATGTGAAGTATGAACAGCAGTTTCAAGGAAAAAACCTCTTCTATAAACCAGTGGTCTTACTCAGTGTGACTTCACTTTGTGCTTAACATGTCTTTAACCTGTTCGTTCTGAAAATATACGATTTTTAGTCCAATGGTCTGTAAGGTCTGATGGATTATTGCATCAGTTGGCGTCCGTCCGTCCTTCTGTCATCCATTAACAATTTTTCAACAAACTTCTTCTCTGAAACTGTCAGTCAGAATGACTTTATTTACTGTGGAACATCTTTGGGGCAAGTTCTGCCAAGACTGTTCAAAGAATTGGGAAACATTTATTCTTACATTTTTTAATGAATTTGTGAAATTTTAAAAATCCCCACTGGTTTATAAGGAAACAAATTTGAAAGAGCTATAACTTGAAAACAGTTGAATATATTGATATAATTACTATTATATTAATATAATAGCCACAGCAGGTCATCCAATGACCAAAGGCAATTAAAATTACAGCTAATCAGCCAAAGTAAGTGAAAAATCTACTATTTTTTTCTAATTCAGACACAAATATCAGTTGTGTTCTGTTGTTGTGCATGTTCTGTTTGGTGTTATTTAGTGTTAGGCTGTGACATATACTGTGTGAACAAGTAAACATTTTAAAATCCATTGTAAAAATAAGTCCCTTGTCATCTGCCTATGAATGAACTTGTACTTTCTTTTGTTATTGCACTGTAAATTTTAAATCTTAATTATTATTTCTATGAAAATGTGGATTTTACTACACATTTTATACAATTTATTTTTTCTGTTTTTGTTTCATGTATTCTGCGCTCTTCTAATGGAATGTTTTTAATATTCTGATGTGTTGTTGGCTTAGCACTGGATTTATTTCCCCTCAGGAGGTTCATTTTTATTTAAGTAAAGCTGAATGAATGACCTTTATGTATGAAATACTGTGTATGAATAAACTTACCTCCAGCAATAAGGATATGGCTTTTAGGGGAAAAAAATGCTTCTAAAATAAGAAGAGAGGTGTTTTATTTTGAGGTGTGTGCAATATATATTTATTTTTCTTATACAGGAGTGTGCAGTATTTATGTGTGTACCTAAAATTAGCACGGTGGTGCCTTTTTGTGTGTGTTAAATATGGAATGGAGTCCATGACAAATTCCCCTAAGAAGACATTAAAATATATCATATCATAGCATATATCATATCAGTAATTTAACGTTCTAAATGAATGATTCTGTATTAAAATAGGAAAGAGGGAGTAAACTCTGCAAATAACAATGAATGAAAGAACTGTTTAATTCGGTTTGTACATTCATCATCACATTTATTACAATAATTATAACAACAACAAAAAAAGGAATATGCTAGGGGCAAAACCTTATTTTGTGCCTCTCCTTTTCCCCTGATTCACTGCTTACATTAAATTAACCCATAAGGACCCAGTGTGACTTTTGAAGCAGTTCCCAAATGAGTTTTTCTCTCTAATTAACCCTTCCTAAGTGATTTATCAGCATTTATTATATCATTCTTCTCTGAATTTTGCAGTTTTTCTAGTGAAAATCAACTATTTTCCTTGGTTTAAGTAACTGATCATGGAGATGTTCATAAAAGCTCAATGTAAAGTCAAAGTTCTTGCATCAAAACAGGCAAAAACTAAAGAAAAAGAGACTTTTTCTGTAAAATGTATCATTAAGTTAACATAAACCCAGTGTCTCCATCCACTGTCATTGCTCTAGTTTGTAAATGTAAACGTTTTGATGACATAATTTTACTTTTATGACTTTTAAACATACAAGTTAGATATACAAATGTTGAAATTGGTATTATTTATATATTATTATGTTATTATTTTAATGATCCAGCCCATTTCAGGTCATATGTGGCCCCTGAACTAACATCCCTGTTTTATAGACTAATAGTTACACGGTCCTGAACACGGATGTGGAATTGAAGCGTCTCTTCTGCTTTAAATCTCATCTACGTAAAGTGCGTAAATCAGCGCGCGCCCGCTGGTTTCGTACGCATTCAGCGTAGCAGCGGAGCAAAAGGGAAAGCTACTGCCACAGAAAAACACTCCTGAAAAAACGTTTACTTTACATAACATCCCAAAGAATAACCCTAGTGACAGCCCCAGTGGGAACCGGATACTCATCCAGTGACTGCGTTCCGTGGGTGTTTATTACCAGAGCTGCTCGGTGACCTGCGTCATTCCACGTACAGGAGCAGGTGAGTAGCATCTGCTTTAGCGTTAGCTTTAGCCTCCGTACTTTCAAACTCCTCCATGTTGTTTCTCACTGCAGCTTCTATAAGGGACGTGACTTAAACGCTTACAAAACCTGTGTCGGTGTTGAGAATACCTGCTCATACACCTCTGTGATGTGTGTCAACATTTCCTTCTGCTGTTGCGTCTTTGGAAATGCACACATGTGACTACGCATGCGCGAAGACCCCCGTTCTTTTCCCCTCTCCCTTACAGTTTATTCCCACTAGTTTTATATGCACAGCAATTTAGAAGACTCTAATTTCTATATATTTTGCAGCTAAATTAAGATTTTTTAAAAAGGAGATGCTTTATAATGTTGATTGCGGTTATTTCAGAGCAACTGCAAATATTTACAGAATTCACCAGTGAATAATATGCACTGTCTTTTCTCCCCAGATCATAGTAGCTATGCCTGAAAAACATGTCTCACAAAGAAGATAATGGAGGGAAAGGGAGGTGAGCACAAACACACAAACAGACAGACAGCCTGACAGTTCCACTAGTGCTTATTTGGCCACCGGGGAATCACCTGAAAATGATGTAAAGCAGCAGCAAAAGTCTTGAATTAAATACGTCTTTGTCTGCTTTTCTGTCTTTGTCCATTCAGCTCTCACCGTACTGATCTGTATGCCAGCATCCCTCGAACATGCCTGCCTATTGTTTACCACTCGGACTACAACATCACCTTCATGGGCCTGGAAAAACTCCATCCATTTGATGCGGGAAAGTGGGGGAAAGTCATTCACTTCTTGAAAGGTAAGAAAGGAAGTGAAACAGCGTGGCAGATGGAGGACACCTCCCTGAGCTGATGTATATGGTATCACTCAGTGGATCAGAGAGGCAAAGAGAGGCAGAGAACAAAGAAGAGAGGGGGAAGAGGTGAGCTGGAGTTGCCGGAGAGGAGAGAGGCAGAGCAATAGAGTACAGATAATTAGAGAAAACTCCCTGTGGGAGTCTGAGCAGGTACAGTAGATGAGCCCCAGCGCGGCATCCAGCCAAGGGAAAACAGCCTGGCATGACTTCACATGAACTTGTTGTCAAATTACAGACTGGAATATTTCTCCTCAGAAAGTGCCATACACAGCTTAATGAATTCATGAAACTTTTAGAAGTTAAGGGTACAAATCAAAAAAAATAAGGCCTCGTGCTGACAGAGGAGAACCTTGGCTTTTTTGTTGCCCTTGTAATAATTGGAGAAAAACAGATGATATTGCAAGTTTAAGCATCATTTTAAAAACGTAACACAAAGGGATGTGTTGTGTAAGAGATTTTAATGAGCTGTCAATGTTGCAGTCGTAGTCGATTTAAGCTTTTTAAAGATAAGATGTAGTAACATCTGTGCTCCAGTGATTTAAGGAAAAGGAAGATGACACAACATCTAATGTTTGTCATTATTTAAATACACCCCTTACAGGATCGAATAAAACAATGAACTGTTGTAGAGTTTTATGTATTGTTTGAATCCGTTGCTCTTGACAAAAGATAAGTTTTAATCAACTTTAAAGCTTTACTGCTGTGTTGTTCTTTTTGTCCTTTTTTTTAATGATCCTTCAGGAACATAATGAACATGTCATGTGTTGGGTCAGTGTGATCAAAGTTGAAACTTGGTTTTAATATCCTAAATGTTAAGACCCTGAAATACACACAGACATTTTTTTTTAATGAAAATGCAAATGTAAGAGCGTCTACATTTTCTCAAGCAAAAATATGACAAGGTTTGGTTAATGTTGTTTATTTTCTCTGTATTTAAAAAGTACATATATTAGTGTGAGATTTAAAGAGAATCGAATTATGAAAAGGAAAATAATTTAATCATATTGAACTAATTTCATATCCTGGAAAATGTGGTGAATATAAAAGCATCAATTAATTTTTTAGAAGTAATATTATAGTAAAATCTATTGAAGATAACAGCTTAGTTTTGAATTCAACGTTAATTTTTTAAAAATGTCTTTAATTAATTACTTGTCTAATTATGTTTTCTTACAAGTTTTACTTGTAAAAATTTTGTCCAATGCAATACCGATATTTAAAATGACATTTTGGCTGATGCTGATGTTAGTTTATATTTCTTATTTTATTTTGTTATTTATCCATTAAGAAATATTCATTCTAAATATGAAAAGTCTTTCACTGCATTATTTAGAAAAAAAAGATTCAAACACACAATTTTATGAAAATAGATAAATAAATAAATAAATACATACAGCATGACATGAAAATATCTGCTACTGCCATTGGTGAAAGGAAATTTTTAACAGCAAAACCAATTTTTTGCAAATATTGTTATCAGTCAATAATTTCTTGTCAGTATGTCAGTGCGTCTCTACTTTGTGTCCAGTTTCTTGTTGTAGGTTTTTGGTTCTGGTATTTATGTTTAAAATCCCCTCCAGTCATATATTAAAACACACTAAAATATGTTTTATTGAATAGCAATTTGATTCTGATATGATTTTTATATTAACAGTTAATTAATTTAATTAAAATGTCTAAAAGTCCATTTTTCATCTTAAACAGTGATGTCCTCAAATATCCATTATGTTCTGGTTACGTAACAAGTTGCATAATGTATTAGAGTTGACGCTGAGATCTTTGTCATGCTGTAAAACCTGCTTTTAAGTACACACCTTGAACGTAGAGTCTGTCAAACTCTGAACCTCAAACATTTATACCATCCAACAGTCTTGAGTGTGAGGAGTTTAATTATTGTAAAGAAGGTATATTTGGAATCACCTGATATTAACCGCTTGATCTGTGTCGTTTATTTATTTACTTTTACTAATTTTAGTACTTTTAACTATTTGATTTTATTGTTTTATTTCCAGCTGTTCTCTTGTATATTCATGGGTTTTGTTGTTTTAGTTCCATATCAGCCAACACTGTGGACACGTATGCACCATCTCATACACTACAATTCAGACTATTACTTTAATGTTGCTGTTCTTGATAAACCTGATCTGTAGTAACATGTCTGAGTGTAAATCAATTGCTTGTTATTGTTATTAAACTGTATTTAACAGTTTGTTTGTTTTTTAAACAAAAACTTATTGTTTTTTTTTTTTTGCATATTAACTCATTAAAGTGTGTAATAATTAGTATTAGAATATGTTAAGATGGGACAAAACATCAGATTAGCAATATTTAGAAAATTATTTAATAGTTTTCACACATTTTATCACTGAATACATGTTTCTTTGCTTCACAAATTAAATGCATGGTGTTCAGCGGTGTGGACAATTTTGCAACTCCTTGAAAAATATGTTAAAAAAAAATTCAATCATATTTTTTTTAATTTCTAAAGAGGAATGAAATAAATGAAATGAAAAAAATCTTGATAACCCTTTAAAGTCCTCACCAAGAAAAAAAGCAATGAAAAAAAAATGTCTTTACATTTTTTATTTCCTTGGGGCACTAATAACAGCAATCTAAAACATTTTTTTTTTTTACAAGAATAGATATGTGTTATAAACATTTATTCTTGATGTTCTAAACATATGTTCTAGAAATGTATTCATCTCTACCACTCTACTGAGTGGTGCTGAGTGGTAGAGATGGCTGAAACAGGTGGAATTAAGTAAAACTTGCTTTTCAATAAGATATAGTGAGTCAAAGTGTGCTCTACCATATGGCTGAGCAGAGGTTAAAGGGTTAAGGTTGTCATAATTCATGCATGAAAGGGTTAAATGTGCTGTAGAAATAAAGTGGATTGGATATTAATCATTAGGCATGAACACCATTAATAGGTCAGATCCAGCAGTGACACTGGGACACCGGTCCGGTTCAATAGTGTCTGTGTTTAAACTCAATAACTGATCTACATGTTTAATACACGTATGAATAAGTCTGAGTCAGTACCGTCACATGACACATGGTATAATTTACAGAAATTACATTTTGGGTGAAAATACTTAACTCTTTAAAACCTAACGTGTCATCACTGACACCCTGTGCATATGCAGTTTGGACGACTGTAACTGTTTCACTTATGTCCCAGCCGAAGCGTTTACTAGGACGTACATAATATGCTTAGCTTTGGTTCACTCCCAACTCCCAATCACAAGGACCAGACCGAAAACAAAACGAAATTTCACAATATTTATTATTAATCAATGAAAGGAAGGTAGGTTTGGCTATAACAACAAACAAAAAGTTCTTCTTCATAAGTTAAAACTAAATACTCTATTCTCAAAACAAAATAGGGAAAACCAAAAACAATTTTCTAATCTAAACTCCCTACATGAAAAAACAAGAGAAAAAGTCAAACAAAAAGAGCCGCCCTTTCCATACCAGAGCAATTCACACTATCTAAACGGATATAAAATCTATTTGCAACTATTCACAAAAAATCTCAAATGAACACACGATGTCTGGCTGTCAAAACACACAGGAACGAGTTGGAAGGAGGCAGTGACCACGAGAGAGAGTATGACTGAATCCAGGCCCATTTAAATATGGTGGACAATCTGGCACATCCAATCACAGCTTCTTCCTGAAAGAAACACATACACATACAACACAGGACCGCCACAGGATTTGGACACACACACACACACACACACACACACACACACACACACACACACTGTACAGAAAATACAGAAATAAACAAATTATGACCCAGGCTCATAACACACTGTTTGTCCAATTAGAAAAATTCCAACAGTTTCTGAAACCTGAGATGTGCTGTATAGGCTTCGTAGGGTCATCGTGGTCATTTCACTCACAGCTGTACTAGAAGGTGAAGAACAAACCGTTATAGCTGTATTCTAACATGCAGGAAATACTGTACTTTCCAGACTAGAAGCCACCACTTTGTTCTCGCTTTGAACTCTGCAGCCTATACAATGAATACAAGAATACAAAACAAAATACTATCAGTTCCACAATTGTGTCCAAAAACCTGCTGATGCTGCTCCCGCAGACCTTCAGACACAAACACAGTCACATATTGAGTCATTTTATTCACATAGAACAATGTGTAAATGACATGGA
>JAQQZY010017712.1:0-12111 GCA_030068375.1 Ostorhinchus rueppellii | reverse complement strand
TTTTTCCTGTTTCCCATAAAAGTGATGGTGATATTTCTGGAGAGTCATTCATCTCCAGAAAGGATGCCCACTCTCTCTGAATTAATCTGTCAAAGTCTAAATCTTCCAGGGGTGATATATTGAGATGCCATCTTGTGGGGAACTTGATGTGTGTTTGGATCTTGATTGATAAGGAGACTGGTGCATGATCACTGATCATGATTCGATGTATTGTATTTTCATGGATGTGTTGGTTAAATGAATTACTAGGAAGAAGTCGATTCTCGAGGAAGACTGGTGAAGAGGAGAAAAATAAGAGCATTGTCGTGGGTTCGACATTCTCCAACTATCACCAAGTCCGAGGTCCTTCATATATTGTTTAATTATTGTGGTTGAGTGCCAGATTCTTGTGGTGCTGGATGTGCTGGAGCGGTCGGTTGTGGGATTGATAACGGTATTAAAATCTCCGGCTATTATAATATTTGTTGAATTGTAGAGAAGAGGAAAAAAAAAGTCATGAAAAAATGATCGGTCATCATTGTTAGGGCCATAAATATTTGCAAATGTGAATGTGGTCTGATTAATAGATGCGTTGACAATAATAAATCTTCCTTGTGGGTCAGTAACGGATGAGTTATGGATGGATGGAATGTTTTTATTAACTAAAATGGAAACGTCTCTGTTTTATATTGAGTGTAAATGAGAATATTTTATCAAATTGACTGAGTTTAATATATTGTAGTTCGGAATTTGTGAGGTGGGTTGCTTGTATAAAACATATCAGCCTTTAATTTTAACAGATGATTAATGATTTGAGTTCTTTTGGTTTTTGTACGGAAACCACATACATTCCAAGTTACCAGGTTGAGTGTGTGTATGGTTGTGTGTATGGTTTATCTGCATTTGAATCAAATGGTAAGGGGTCAGTGGTATGAGGGGGAGGGAAGGGGTTGAGTTTTAAACTGGATACAAGACTGGACATCACAGTGAAAGGTGCCAAAAACATAACAAACAACATAAACACACATAACACAGGTAGGTTTTTCCAGAGGCGGTTTTCTTTATAAGGAGCAATGTCGGGAGTGAGGCTGAAATTAGATATAGTAGTTACAGTTTGGAGTATGTATACGAGTCTGTTGCATTATGTTCAAAATAACTATGTCGTGATTTTCGGGTTTTGGAATAATTGTCCTTCAATGTATAGTTTGTCCATGACGATTGATGCACGTTTATTGTTCTGTCTGTTTTCTTTGAGTACGGGATAGAGTTTTTTGCAGCGTTGCCTATGAGGTCATTCAGCACCATTTAGTGGAGGAAAGTACAAACACTACCTTGGCGGAGGTCTGTGCTCTCCGAGTGCTTTTCTAGTCTTTTATTTGTGTCAAACCAATGAGTGATCCAACATATTTTCCACCAGGGAACCAACAAGGAAAAAGGTAGCCGTGGCATAGAGAGCAAAAGCTGCTTTTATTCACAAATAAAGATTTCCATTTACCTGCAAAACATCTGCTGTATCAAAAGCACTACTTTTCAAAAATATATACCTATTAAAAGTACAAAAAACACTTTGGTGGAATGAAGTCCACATAAAAAAAACCCCCAAAAAAACCCCTAAATGTCTTTCGAAATAAATAATGCATATTTCAATCAAAAGTGGTTTTCACAGATTTCTGTTAAAGTCTAATAATAAATAAATGCTTATTTTGGTTTTCTGACCCCTCAAATGCTCCACAGGAACTCACTCTAAGTCTCAGACCCTCCCCACACACATTCCTCTGTAGAAAACTGTAAAAACAGCTCATTCAACCTGAACCACCAGAAAAGCTAGGTTATTCAGTCATAAATGGCATTCAAACAAAATCCTCAATGCAGAAATCCCATAACAAACCAAAGATTTCACTATCCACAAAGAAAACGTGCATCACTGTCAGAGTTATCCTACATGCTTACATCAGTTTTGGTCTCATAGTACAATTTGGAAACTACTTTCTCAGAAAAATACTTTCAGTTTGGAAGTTGGCCTCCAGTGTCTGCATCAGAGCATGACAGCCCTGCTTCTTAACGCTAGATTTTATACCCGTTGGGTAGCCAAACAGTTAGAGTTTGTTTTACTGTGTCCATTCCTTAAGACGTCTGGGCAGCATATGCCACTTTTATTTTCCTGCCACGCACTGAGGATGTGTTATTGTCTTTTAGTAATTTGAATTATAATCATTTTTGAATATTTATGAATCATTATTGATTTATCACATATTGCATTGTGATGAATCTAATAATTGATGTATTGGCACACCCCTAATGGGCACTGCACTTCCAACATTTACACAATATGTGGACTGTCTGGCCAGAGAGAACTTTAGCCCTCCTGTATGCAAACACCAATGACACATACAGTTCCTCCCCCTCCCCCCACTCAAATCACAAATCAAATCACAACCCGGTTAACCTCAATTGTGCCAATTGTCAGGACACAGCCTCTGACCACAAGGAGTGTTAGGAGGTGGTCAGTGAAGGCCTTAGAGGAACTCCAGAGCTGTTTTGAAATGACAGACTGGCCCGTGAGCCCCGCAGTAAGGATGGGCTCACTGAATACATTACAGACTCCACAACTCCAACTGCAGAGGGTCCCAATGCTGTGGAAGACGTTATACCTAGTTGTTGTACCCAAGACACCACATACCAGTGGTGTTCAGGATTTGCATTGACTTCTCACATAATGAAGACCCTTGAAAAACTCATCCTGGAACTGCTCCAACCCATGGTCAGACCACATCTGGACCCCAGTCGTATAATTTATTTCTGTAACATACTAATATAGTCATTGTTTATTATATGCATACTTAGGGAAACAAAAACAAACACGTCCTGTACACAGTTCCTGTGTGAATCCAATAAAGAAGGTTAAAGGAACTTTCTGAGTAGCTGCAGGTTTTCTAACAGAAGACTAAGGCCAGACTGTGTACATGCAACATCCAAAATATAATTTACACTTTTATTACCATCGGACAGAACCTACTGGGTGAGAAGATAACAATAATGCAAGTTGATGCCTCTTGTGTCCTGGAATGTGGATTACCTGACTGAAAGACCACAGCATGTGCAGATTTGTTTGTCAGACAGGGTGGTCAACAATACCATGGCCCCACAAGGAACCGTCCTCTCTCTTTTCCTCTTCACCTTCTACACCATGGACTTCAGCTACTGTGCTGAGACCTGCCACCTTCAGAAGTTTTCTGATGACTCTGCAGTAGTGGATGCGTCAGTGGGGGTGAGGAACCAGAGTACTGAGCTGCTGTGGACTTCATCACATGGTGTGGGCGGAACCATCTGGAGCTCAACCTGATGAAGACCAAGGAGCTGATTGTGGACTTCAAGAGATCCAAGACGCCTGTGACCACAGATTTAGGCAGTAAGCCATGTTTCCATGATGTGCAAGCTTAATTTTCAAAAAGCACGGCTAAAAAAAACAAAAAAAAAAATTTTTTTTCAGTTATTACTATCTCTGTGTTGTCCACCTGGAGGAAAAGAACTCTATGCCGTGTATGTCACGTGACTCCACCCCTTCTATCTAACTAGGGGTTCACTCAAAGTACGGTGCTAGGCTGCTGCTGCATGTGACATGGAGACAAGCACAAGTAATCAGCAAGATGAGGAGCAGCTAGTACCCAAAAAGAATGCCGTGTTTGAGCACATTTTGGATTCAGTATCGAGGACACAGAGCAGAAACACATGAAGTGCAAGATCTGCAGAAAAAAAGTTTCAACAAGCTCTGGTAACACCACCAATTTGTGAAACCATTTGCAGCGCAATCACGCTATCCAATACGAAGAGTGTATAGCGAAAAAAAAAAAAAGAGAGACTGACAGGCGCCCTGCAACGAGTGCTTCAACTAACGTTAAGCAGCTGTCACACAGGCCTTCACAAATGTTACACAATATGCAACGGATTCTAAAAGATGGAAGAAAATATCTGACGCCATTTCGTATTACATAGTTAAAGATATGGCGCCCACCTCTACTGTGGAGCATAGTGGATTTAAACATCTTCGCAAAATCCTCGACAGAAGATACACGGTGCCATCATGAAAATACTTTTAGCAAACGGCGCTTCCCAACATGTATCAAGCATGCCTTGAGAAGGTAGCTACTGAAATCAAATCTGTCAAGCACTTTGCAGCCACCTCCGACCTCTGGTCAATCAGGACCATGGAGCCACACTTAAGCCTCAAATTGCATTTCATTGACAATGAGTGGAACCTACGCAGCAAATGCCTTGAGACAGGATATTTTCCGGATGACCATACATCAGAAATGCTTGCACAGGGCCTGACAAATATGCTCTCAGCATGAGACCTCGCGGAGGAGAACCTCGTTGCCATAACGACAGACAACGGCGCGAATATCGCCAAAGCAACATAGCTCAGTGGATGGACACAGACTGCACCTGGCAATTAGTAAGTGCACAGCAGCATCAATGACACAATGCTAAAGTATTTAGTAATAAATGGGGATATCTGCGTGGTGACTGGCTGCTATAATTGTTTTTTCACTCTGTTATATGCTTATGTTTACATTGTGTAATTTTACACAAGTGAAATCTCAATAATCAATCTTTTGGTCTGTGTGTGTGTGTGTACGTGTGAGTGAGTATATTTCAGAAAATGCATTGAAAGATCAACGTGTGGAGAGGGCAACAAGGGTGTGCAAAAAGATTCTTAAGGATAAGTTCTCAGACCCCATCACAGAAGAGCTAATGGGCACAGCCAGTTTTGTTGATCCCAGATTTAAAATGGCATACATTTCTGCACATCATGTCCCCACCATTCAAGAAAACGTGAAAACAGAAATGGAGGCAGCAGCTGCAGTCCACAAGGAAAGTACCTCAGAGAGCACAGAGCCTTCTACATCTCAATCAGAAGCAAAGGAGGTCTTTAGGAAGTTTTTTCCAAGGAGCTGAAGCAGCCCCTACAACTGCATCACTTCAGCAAACAGTAGAAGCAAAACTGAGCAGCTACTTTGTCTCTCCCATGCTGGACAGTGAGGAAAATCCACTAGAATGGTGGAGAAAGCATCATGTACGCTTCCCCACTCTAAGTGAGGTGGCAAAAAAAATACCTTTGCATTCCAACCACTAGTTCCTCATCTGAGCGAGTTTTCAGTTCAGCAGAAAATATTGTTACTTGCCTCAGATCCTGCCTAAAACCTGAAAAGGTTAACATGCTGGTGTTTCTCAGTAAGAACCTAGAGTAAATACTAGTGCACAGAGTGGTGATTGCTGGGGATCTCAAGTAACAGCAGTAATGAACATTGAACACCAAATACAATGAATATTTTTCGCACTGCATTGTTTAAAATATTTAATGTTTGCAAGAGGTTTTTAGTTATTCCATTTTTCACAGTGAAATGTCTGTGAACTTTCTGTACAAGAGAATTAGTATTTTATTTTTTCAGTGAGATATCTGAAAATTGTTTACAAGAGAATTATTATTTAATTTTTTCAGTAAAATATCTGACAACTTTGTTTACAAAAGAGAATTAATATTTTATTTTTTTCATAGTGAAATATCTGGGAATTTTGTGTACAAGATAATTATTTAATTTTTTCAGAGAAATATCTGAGAATTTTGTTTACAAGAGAATTATTTTATTTTTTCACAGTGAAATATCAGGGAATTTTGTTTGCTTGATGTTTTTTTTCTAATTTCATATGACCATTTTTTTTTTTTTAAAGATGCAACTTTCTATATTGTACTTTGTGGCTAACATTTTTTTTTACTTTAAGAAGATGTTTTTGTTCCAAGCAATACATGCTAGACAAGTTCATTGTTGAAATTTTTCAATAAATAGTCACCAATAGTTAATGCGTGTGAAATTATTTTAAAATGGCATAGTTAAGATATGGCATAGTTAAGATATGCACTTTTTCATGGGGAAAAAAATATCAGCTTTAATAGTTGAACATAAAAAATAGTTCATTAATCAAAACTGAGGTAAAAGCTTCAATTAATCGCGGTATTGAAATTAGGCAATATCGCCCAGCCCTACAAACAAATCAATGTTTATGTAGAGGGTTCAGAAGAACAGTCACAACACCGTGCAGTGCTGTTTACGTGAGCGAGAGAGGGAGAGAGAGATGTCGCTCAGGAGTTGGATCACAGCCTCTTCAGTGCCTCTACTTTTCACCATCAGTGTGGGCTACCTGTCTGCATCACTCAATGATGTTTGTGGCTGGATTTTAGTAGAGGTGAAGTTCACTTCAAAATAAAACAAACTGGATTAGATGATTATCACCATTAAATATGCTTCAAATTATTTTCATCCATGAATCTTTTATTTTTTCACTTCCTTGCCCACTACCCACCCACATTTCATTTCATTTTACCCGTCCCGTGAAAATTATTCTTATTTTTATTTACCCGCCCCCACAAGTTTTTGCAACTTACCCGTTGGGTATCTGCGGGTACCCGACCCAGTGAAGGACTCTGATTCTTTCAGTGTTATTTATGACCAACTAGTTTTATTTCCTCAACAAAATGTTACTATTTCTCCGACAATTATTTTTCCAGTCAGCCAGAAGCTGCATTACCGAGACAAGCAAAAAATACTAGCTGCACATGCGTTTAGTAGTAGTGGAAGTGTCTGGTCATGGAACATGACCAAGGAATAGATATGAGAGGTAAGTTGCAAAAAATTTACTTCCATTTTCAAGTAAACTGTTCACTGCAGTTGTTTTCAATGGAGTAGAGTAGATCTGGAGCCTGTTATGGCAAAATATAGTTTGAGAAATCAAAGTGAATGCATTTTAAGTCGCTCACAACTTAAGTCAAAATATTGCAACATATCACATAAATAAATAAATAAATAAATAAATAAATAAATAAATAAATAAATAAAAAATACCGCCGCATTGCAAGTTTCCATCAATATCGCCCAGCCCTACTGTGTACTACTGCTAGTAGGGTATGGTTCAACAAATGGGGTGTTGATACACTTAAAATGCACTCACTAGAGTCTGGTCTTGCAATGCTCAAAATGTAAAGCGTCATGAGATAACTTTTGTTACGATTTGGCCCTATATAAATAAAATTTGATTTGACTTACAAGAGTTGAAATAAGAGTCAGGTAAAACTAAATCAATGAGCATATTGGCACAGCGTCTAAACACACGTAGATCAGGCTCACGTAGCTCTCAGGGTTTTACAGGAATGATTAGAAGTTAACGCTCACACTGAAATATGGGGCAGAGTTTGTGGTAAATCTAACTGAGTAATAAAAGTTTAATTATTATATATATTCGTGTTCAAAGCATTATTATTTGAACTCTTACCTTACCAAAGGCCTCGTCCAACTGCAAATTCCGACTTGTTTTCAGTTCTTATCGGAAGAACATGGGCACTTCCGGTCCTTTGGATAAACTTTTCAGAATAATAGCCTGATTCAAAGTGAGGAACAAAACACAAAAATGCCAACATAATGCAGCTGTATTTTAGCAGAACCGGTGGTACAATAATATGGCCAGTAACTTTAACTACATCAAAAACAAATAAGCCTGCATCGCTACTTATTATTACTCCTTTTCTGGGTAAAGCAACACGACAATGAATGGGTTATTTTTATCCACTAATGAATCAATTGTCTTTTTATGGAAGCAGTATGTATCCCTGATAAATTTTATCTGTTTCTTGTAGTTCTACAATTTCATGGATGCACTAATTACTGTATTATGCTAAAAGTGTAGCGGAGCCACCTTAGGCATGCACAAATCACAAATATGCACAAAGCTCCAGGAAGGCATTGATTTTCAACATGCTAATCAAAAATGATTCTTTAGATTGTAAAGATTGCTTAAACCATAGACTTGTCACTGGCGGATTACAAACACCCACAGTTAATTTCAGGAATTCTCAGCAAATGCATAGATTTCTTACCTTGTGCATTTCCTTCAATATACATTCCATGACTGTTAATTATTTAAATACTGTGTGCTGGGTATTTATGAAAACAAATATGACTTCATAGAATATACAGGAAATATATGCAAAGTACTGAAATACAGACACAGGAAAAAAAATATCATAACAGCTTCTCTAGAGAAAGTCAGCATTTAGTGTGACCTCCATCTGGACTCGGTAAGTCTTCAACTTTTTTGGGTTGATGGTTCTGGATGTTTTCTTCAACAATCTTGTGTTACATTATATACCTTCAGAATGTCACAGAGGCTTTCATGGACTTTTATCCTTTTCTCTGTCCAGATGATCCCCTTCAGCTTCTACAATCATCAGGTTTTTTTCCTAATATGCCTGACCACATGTGCATATCGCCATCTTTGTAGTAATATACTGTATGTACAACTGGAAATATACAGCAATGTACAAATACGTATACAATACCAAAAACAATGTATCTAGTGTAATAATTCTCTCTCAGGCAGCCACATACCACTGTTCATTGGAATGCTCTATACAATATGTAATGATGGTTGAATTAGAAAAGATATTAATTTATAATTAGTAATAAATAATAAATTATTATTTGATGTATTAGACACTGCAAAAACATTTAGTTATTTAATATGAAATAATTTCTAGTTTAAAGCGGGTATAGAAAATGAATGAATGAATTTCTAGTTTTATCTGTGGTAACGCGAAATAATCCAGTTTATTTTGAAATACTGGTGTCAGGAAGTAGTTCAAATCAGTTTCTGGTATGTATGAGGTAATGACATATCACGATGCATACACTTGTAAAAAGATGCTTGAACCACTATCTCGTTGTGCTTTGTATACAATGACAGTACAGTCTTTAATTGAATTTTTTTTTTTTTTTACACCAACTACAGATGAAGATGTGGTTGTATCAGAACTTAAAGATACAATGTGTTACTCCCATACTCTAGGTGGCACTAAATAGCTGAATCAATGAAAACACAGGGCGATTTCCTGTCCCGATGTACCGCTACCTAATGGCAGGCACTTTAGGACAAAACGCTTTGGATGTATCTTTCGCGATATTCTAAGACAGTACTTCGTTTCCACAACCAGTCCGAAGAATGAGCATTTGAACTCCTGTCATCACTTCCATCGAGCGACGAGGTAAGTGTAGAAAAATAAAAACTTTTATTAACTGAACGTGAAAAGATATCAGATATCCTTTGTCACTCGGATGTCTTAAAAGAACATGATTTTGTTTTTGCGAGTTCTATCGTTTGTGTGATTAGATTATTCTGGTTGTTCGATTTGCTGTCATTAAACCGGTAGAAATAAAATCCCTAAAGTTACGTCCTTTTTGGGGCTCAGTGTTTGTTCTTCTTTCGATTTATTTTTATAGTGCCCCACGGCAGAGGAGGACAGAATGTCGGGCTAATGGAGAATTCAGTGTGAAAGAGTGGATGATAGTAGGACAACGTCTGTTTTTTTCCACATGTGGGTTAGGGTTAGACCATAGACTATGAACATAGCCTTATGGACTACATCACTGACTGTTTTATGCGACGAATTTATATTGTGTATCTCTAAATTTATGTTGTGTGTATGCCTAAATAAAATGTTTACATGATCTGCGATGCTGCTCAATTCCTGTAGCATATATATGAAGTTAATATCATCAGTAAAAGTAAAATTATTACTTGAGTCATTATTTACACAATTATCTAGATAGATAAGAAATAATGCGTAAATAATGACTCGGTACTTTTAATCTGTTCTTACTGGAGTGGAGTTTTAGCAAATATTGTCTTTATACAATTGTAAATCATCTAATACCTATAATCCTTTTGCCTTCGTAAAAACTAATATCTTTAAATTTAAACTTGTATTTGTCTATCCACTTTGTATATTTTCAGAGATAATGGAGATGGAGGAGCTTCTGGAACTGTCTATGTCCATGGTGGAACCTGTGAATACTGTCAAACGCTCACAGATGCAGAAAACATGTTGTGGGCCACAGACCATCCTATTTTACCATCTTATCTCATTTCTTACTCTACTGCCTCAATGAGGGCCATCTTCATCTCCATTGGTAATACAGGAAGGATGTCACTGCACTGGGCCAAGCCATCCAGCCCAGAGAAGACAACAGGGAACACAGATTTGGTGCCGACAGACATTTTATATTCTAGCCACATGAGTCACTTGGTCAGGGAATCACATCAGAAACAAATGTCCTCACCCCCCTGGACAGTATACACATTATAAACCTGGAATATTAAGTTTGTACATTTTGTATATAGTTTCTTAAATTTATATTCAATTGTACACATATTGTAAGATTTGTTTTTATAAAATTTCAAATGTTTGTATACTTTGGGGTAGTAATCTGTTAAAAACTGTTGTGTGCTAGTGTTTCAATAATTGATTAATGTGTCATACAGTTGAGCAATGTATAGAATTTACAAAAACGCTGAATAAGCAGCAATATTAACGTCAATCACTAAAAGGTCACAGCAAGGAAATGTTTATTTTTAGGGCAAATATGTACAAAAATTAACATGAGGCAGCGAGATGGTTGATAACTCCAAATCATCAGTCTGGAGGGCAGTTCCTGTAAAAGACAGAGTAGAAATATACACATATGCAAGTGTCATGAAAACTGTCTGTGGTCTCAGGTTCCATTTGTGGGTGTTCAGCGATTGTCTGAAGACACTCTGAAATTAAACAGTGACAGGGAAAATGTTGAATGCATGTAAGTAGTAAACAAAATATTAATAAATCATACATTGGACAAAGTCATCATCAGTTAATCCTTATTTCTATGCATAAACTTACCGGTCTGTTCCACTAAAACCACCAACAAGGGGATGGTTTCTTCACATCCTCTGGTCTTCATAGTAGATGTGCTCAGCCTTACAGCGGTCTTCTCAGAAATAGACAATGTGTAGTCGAACAAGGACAGTCAGAAAACAGGATAAAGATGGTATGTTTTTTTCCCCTGAACTTCATTTAACAACAAATGTACAAACATGTTGGCAATGAACCTTGTTATACTGAAAAATAAAAACAGGCAAGCCTCTGAAATATCCATAAAAAAGAAAAAAGAAAAAGAAAAAGAGAGGCTAGGGGTTATGAGCAAGATTAAATTCCTCTACAAGGTTATACAGTTTTATAGCAATTTTCTTTCTCATACATTTCAAAGATGAAAAATAAAGACAATTCTTTATGAAAAACAGAGAAAATGAGTTTGGACTTAAGATATTTGTTTTTATGTATAAAAAATGGGAGGAGTCCTTAACAGAAACAGCATATAAAATATTTTCTTTCGACAGAGTAGAAAGGTTAGATAATTTAGTGAATAACCAGTCATACAAGTCTTCCCAGAAAGCATCAACAAATTTGCACTCATAAAATAAGTGATCAGTAGTTTCGATGTTGTCTTCACAAAATAAACAGTTGTTGTGGTCTAAATTAAATCGACTCCTTAAGAATTCAGAAGAAGGGTAAACTTTGTTTAGGATTTTAAAGTGAACTTCATTTACCTTTGGGGTAATGGGAAATTTAAAAAATTTAGATCTCAAATTTTCAACTTTTTTAGAGAAAAACTGTAGAACTGAGAGTCTATTAGATGATGATGAATATGGATACAATTATTTTATAAATTATTGTCGAATTAGATATTAGGTTGGAATTAGGTATTTTATGATCAGTTAAATTATGGCCGTTTATCAAAAGCAAGGGAAGTGTAGGATTCACATTATTTTGATACAAATTATAAGCCATCACAACAACAGAATTAGGAATTGCTTTTATAAGATTATGATACTACCTTCTGTCAAAGAGGTTATATTTGGTACAAAAAATCTCAAAAGGTACAATTTTCCCTGTACTATCCAGAAGGTGCATAGCTGACCAAATTCCTTTCTCTAAGTAATCCTTATAATGATTTATTTTTAAATTAAATGTACCTGCAATTCCATAATGGGGTGTTGTGCGGACTATGGTGGTATGTTTTCATTCACCCTGTTACTGGTGCGGCGCCATCTTGTTTATTTGAACTTCCAGTGGTGAAGCAGAGTCATTAGCAAACACACACACATACATACACATACATATACATATATATACATATACATACATATATATATATATATATATATATATATATATATACATATACATATACATATATACACATATATATA
>JAQQZY010017593.1:0-12121 GCA_030068375.1 Ostorhinchus rueppellii | reverse complement strand
CACACACACACACACACACACACACACACACACACACACACACACACACACACACACACACACACACACACCTTCATTTCTCCGTCTGGACCACTTCAGCCTCTTGATTGCAGACTTCAGCCTTTGATCAGATGTTGCTGCGGACAAAGAAACAAAACGTCAAGAGAACCAAAGTAACCGGAGGAAACCGGGATTTTCTGTCGCCTACAAAATAAAAGCGCAGGCGCGTCTGACAGTCCTCTTTGTCTCAAAGGAAACGCACACATGCAGCACGTTTTGACTGCTTATTGGGTATCTTTGACAGTTCGTGTTTATTTCATTTGTTCTAACTTGCAGGAAGGCGCAGATATGTCACACTTTTACCTTTAATTGGTCTTTTACGCACGTTGAATTCCGTGCGTTAATGTTTGACGCTGGGAGGGGGAAAAAAACGCTCCATCTGCTTCAGGAGCGTTTCCGTCAACGTTAGAAAGCCCCACGCGCGCCCTTTTTTGCGCAAACGTTGCAGCAATGCGTTTACTTTGAAGACAACGCCGGATGTGCTGCGATCCCAGTTAGAGGAGTCAACCACGATGACAAAAAGCGCCGTGCGCTCCGCTCTCACACATCCAGCAGCTCGGCTCTGTTAATCACACCAGCTGGAGACAGAAGCGCCCACAAGGATCTACTATCAGACACTGTTCCCAAAAAACTTACCGCTTTAATCCAAACTCACCAGATCACACAACTGTTCTGAAACAACATGGGATTTTGGGGGAAAGTGTCTTCTTTTAATCACTGCTCTTCATTCATGTTTGACTCCTTGGTAAAGTGGAGAGGAACGTTTGGGCGCGTAATTGGACTTGTTCGGTGCCTCTGTGCGTGAGATGAAAAAGCTCTACAATGATTTTGGCATTAAATTAACTATGGGCGCGCATATTCTGGAGTCCAACTCCAGCGGCAACTTGACTCCAGCGGTGTCTGAGGCTGGGACTGTCCTCCCGGGCTACCTGGTCGTGATCTTATCGGTCCTCATGGTGACTCTGGTTGTCGTTGTGGTTGCGGGAAACGCACTGGTCATCATGGCTTTTATTGTGGATAAAACCCTAAGAAATCAAAGCAACTACTTCTTTCTGAACCTTGCTATATCTGATTTTCTCGTGGGTGAGTTGGTTGCCTCTTCTTTGTGCTTGTCTTCACTGTCAGTTAGCGTCAAATTTGGCTCCTTGATATCTTTTGTTCTTCCACGTGAATTAAAAAAATATATATGTATAAATCACATTGAAGGGGTCATTTCGTACTTCCATTGACCTTTTGTCCTTTTGTTCCATCCATGTCTTCCATGATTAAAGGTATTGTTCTATTTACAGCATCCCTATATAAAGAATGACAGGCTTCAGTCTGGTTTTTGGCAGGTATACACACCTCTTTGTGTGACTTGAGCTCCTACTATTTCCAGATAAAATGATATCCACCTCTTTATTTTGGAAACCCCTTCAGGCTGCTCTCTTTTCCAAAATGTCTTGCACTAATTCACTGCAGGGGTCTGATGCAGGTAATGTGCAGCAACCACTAATTTTTTTGTCACTTGTAATTGGTGTCACAATCAGACTCTGCAGGTCTGGAGAGATGTGAACATGAGTAGTGGGTAGTGGGGGTGAATCATCACGCAGTGTGTACTCATTCCAGGTGCCTTCTGCATCCCGGTGTACATCCCATATAACCTGACAGGCCGCTGGATGCTGGGAAAGGGTCTCTGCAAGGTGTGGCTGGTCATGGACTACCTGCTCTGCACCGCCTCTGTCTTCAACATCGTCCTCATTAGTTATGACCGTTTCCTGTCAGTCACCAGAGCAGTAAGTACAGGCTGTGGAGGTGCTCATTACCACGCACGTAACTGACTTACTACCACAGTCAGTCAGTCAGTCAGTCAGTCAGTCAGTCAGTCAGTCAGTCAGTCAGTCAGTCTTAAAACGTGACACTCTTCAGAGCAGAGAAGCTTTTTATATTCGCTCCTTTACACTGGTGTCCTCAATTTCCTCTAATCAGCTCTAACACTGCGCTTGTCCAACTGATTTAGTCTGTAAATACTGTGAATGTAAATATTAACAGCTGATGTTGACTCTGCAGTGTGTGGATATACAATAAAAAGCTGAAGCCCCTGTCAGTCCTTTTAGAGTAACACTAAATATATATATATGACACAGTCCCCTATATATAGCGAGTATTAGTCATCATTATAAAATGTCACCTTAATATTAATTTTAAAATGAAATATTTGCTTTTGCCTTCTTTAATCAGGTTGTGATTCAGCCTTTTATTTTGATTGGTTTCGACTGATCTGAGTCATTTCAGCAGCTTAATGTAAAATTCCTTTTATATATTTATTTTCAACCCAGAGAAAGCAGGAGCCCTTTTGCTTTTGCAATGAGTAGTGTCAGAATCAATTAATAACCCAGTGAAGTAGCTCTGTTTCATTATTTAGTGACTCAAAAGTGGATTTGTTAAGTTGCTTGTTAACCACAGAGTCACTGTGCGCGTCAGTTTGAGAGCCAATTGTTTCAACCATTCCAAGACATATTTAGTGATTCGAGACAAAAGAAGGATGAAAAAAAAAGAAATAAAAAAAATGACTAGTAAATATAGGAGCCTGATGAAATGACAGAGTTTAGACTGAGAAGAGGTGACGTGTGAATGGAGCGGACGCAAAGAGAGTGACTGGTAGAGGACGGTGAGGGAGGAATGAATCAGGAGAAACCAGATGTCTCTTTGACACTTTTATGTTGAATGGGTGAATATGGCTCTCAGCCTTCGTCTCTTTGGCTTCAGTGACACAACCTCATGAGTGGGTTTTATTTACAGTATCACTCTGCTGCTTTGTGGCAGCACAATGCCACTCAAAGCAGAGGCAAGCACATATGTCAGTGAATACAACAGAAGCTTATATGTGTTTGACATCTAATGCATGGTGTTACAGAACGGCAATACGAGTTTATCTTCCATGGAGTAATCACACTTTGCCTTTCTTTTGATGTAGGTTAAATACCGCGCACAGCGAAACATGACTCGCCAGGCTGTGTTCAAGATGGTTGCAGTGTGGGTGTTGGCTTTTCTCCTTTATGGCCCTGCTATCATCTTCTGGGAGACGGTTGTAGGCCAAAGTGTAGTCCCATCCCACGAGTGCTATGCTGAGTTTTATTTCACCTGGTACTTCCTGCTCAGTGCTTCTACTTTTGAATTCTTCACCCCATTTGTGTCTGTGGCTTTCTTCAACCTCAGCATCTACCTGAACATCCATCGGAGGAACAAGAACAATAGCGCCTGCTGTGAGGATGAGCCCAAGCCTCACAACAGCAAAAAACAAAAAGATCCCACAGGCTGGTCTGTGTTTTTTGTGAAGACACGGAAGGTTTCATCCAGTGAGCCCACTGCTATTTCAGCAGTTATCGAGGATGATGATGCCCTGTCCCCATCTTCCAGTGGGGAACCTAACACTAGTCATGTATTCCTGCAGAGGGAAAAGTTTTCTCCTGGAAGGAAAAACTCTAGGCTTTTTCAGCCTACAGCTTCTTGCATGGGACCCGGCCGAAGGACACAGGGATCTCGGCTTTCACGGGACAAAAAGATTGCCAAATCTTTGGCCATCATTGTCTGCATTTTTGGGATTTGCTGGGCTCCTTATACTCTATTAATGATAATCCGTGCAGCTTGTAGTGGTGAATGTGTGCCAAACTACTGGTATGAGATTACATTCTGGCTTCTGTGGCTGAACTCTGCCATCAATCCATTCCTGTACCCTCTGTGCCACAGCAGCTTTCGAAGGGCTTTCTCAAAGATACTGTGTCCTAAAAGACAATCAGTCCAACCTCAGATTGAGATCCAGTCTTGTTAGATAAAAATCAGTTGCACTTCCATGCTTGATAAATGCAGTATATATTGTTGGTCAAACACTGTAAAAAAAAAAAAAAAAAAAAAAAGCACTGTTCTTCCATTAAAATAGTTTTCATAAGACATAGAAGGGACTTATATCAGGACTGTCTCTGCATATGTGACTGCAATACAAAAAGTTGTACAAAAAAGTGTTGAAGAAAAGAAAACGGCACTTTTAATACTCCTAATGATGGGATTGAGAAGTGGAGTCCAGTGTCACCGGTAAAAGTGGATGTAATTGCTCCTACTTAAAGCTGTAAGAGTCAGTGTCAATGGCGTACGTTTTTGAAACTGCTAACCTTCACCGACAATCTTTGGAAGTAGAACAGGAAGGAACGACGTAGTTAAGGCTTTGTCTATTCGGGGTTCTTTATTTGCTAAATTAGGGATAATGCACTGCACACTGCTCATTATTGCTAAACCCTCACAGGGAGATGTAGGACATTGTATGCAAAGCTAAAGTCTGAGATAACATCTCAAACAGGCGTCATTATACACAGCAGACCATCACCATAATTTTGTCAAAGACATTGTGAAAGAAGTACAGCACATCAAGATTTTCAATTCTGCTCCATCGATGTGAAAGCATAGCGGAGGTACACAACAGCCTAAGTGAAAGCCTGTGCTTCTCACATGGCTGCGATGACAAGAAAGCCTTTTCATTCTAATTCAGATCAAATTAATGTGATGTTTTAAAGCTCAATAACCTCTCAGACCTTCAAAGAAGATGTTAATTAATACATACGAGAAATGTTATTTATTTATTTATGCTGTCACAAAGTAAAGCTTTTCTTCATGCAGCAATATAATGGCATATGTGGGAAGTTCAAAGCACATAAGGAAAAAAAAAGAAGACAATAACCTGCATTTGTTGACTGACTACTGAGTGCGATAGTATCACAGTGATGTTTTGTATTCTTGTCTCTGAAAAGGGCCTATAGGGACAGGGAGAGTTGGCTATCATCTCCCAATAATAAATCTGCACTTACTTTTACAAAGTTGGTCTTGTTGATGTTCAAAATGTACAGCATTATAAAATAAGAACTTTTGTACAGTAATATCTATGTGAAGCTAGATCATTGTGTTCTTTAAGTGCGCTATTTATTAAAAAAAAAAACATTTACTGGTTTTTACAATACAAAGAACTACTTGACTTATTTGTATTATGGCTATGAATGTTTGTCAGTGTAAATAGCCAAAGAAATAATAAAGACAACACCGCCTACAATTAAGTAAGCTTTGTATTTATATGTGTATATAAGAAATGAAGAATATATTGCGATCATGGGGGAAATTTGATGAGAACACTTAACCAATATGGTAAAACTATACAGCTAATATGAAGAGATTCATAAGTTAGCGTAAAGACTGGCGACATGGGCAAACAGGAAGATTAACTCAGCTCAAATGAAACACAAAAGAGCACCTTTAGAGCTCATAGTTTAACATGATCCATCTTGTTAGTCTAAAGGTCCTTGGTGTAAAAATAACATGGTTCAGATTATTCCTGTGACAGTTTCTTGCCTAAGTGACTTCCTTAAATCTTTGCTGGTTGCCTGGCAACAAAGCAGAGACAAGAAGACTTCCTGGCCAAGAAAACACTATATGAAGCGATTACATGACAAAACATATTAACTTGTACGAGTGCCAGATTTTTTATTACTTCTGTTTGTGTTCAGTCTCTACGCTAAGTTTAGCTAATGATGGAGTTGAGTTGTTTGAGTGGTTCTGAAAGGCTGATGGTTTTCAAGTGTTTGAGGGTTTTGTTAGAGGTTAAGTGTTCTCAGTTATTTTCCTGTACAAGTGATAAGATCATTTTGGACACCATGTAGATGTATCAAACTGTGAGAATTAGAAAAACTTGTTCTGCACTTGTTTCGAAGAATGTTTTTATCTGATAACAAGCACAAGATAAGTGACAAGCATGGCAGAGCTGTTGAATTTTGACCTTTGTTACATATTTACAGCAGTGATGAGCAGGAAAAAAATGTCAGCGCAAGCATCCTGAGGGATTTGAGCCTGCCAGGAAACAACAGTATCGCTCAGCCGTGTGGGAATTATGTAGAACTTGAGAGAAAAAGCAGACCTTCGGAGGTTGTTAAACCACACACAGACACACACACACACACACAGTGACTATTTATTCATAGTGCTGAGAGAATAATCACCCAAATGGATGATGTAAACTTCTACTTTAACTCCCTCTAGCAACTCATCAAGCATGTTTTGAATGTTCTGAAAGTCAAATGTCCTAATAAATGCCCCTAAATAAACAAAGATATGATGCATGCAGTATTTTTAAATGGATTAAAAAGCAACAGACACTGCAGAGATACACCATTTTAACACAGGAATACAGTCACGAGGTCATTATCCTTCAAAATATTTGATGGTATCTTTCAGCAGATGACTATCTGTTCGTAGGGTCATCTACATCTCAGTTCAGCTTTGAATAGTTCCATCAAATTTTCCATCTCTACTCCTCAGTGTGGACACAGCGCACCACATTAAGTGGCTTTTGTTTTAAGAAAGTTAACTGTTCTTTCTCTTAAACAATATCAATTTTTGTCATCCACAGTGACAGCAGCACTTGAGGATTAATAGATTTTTTTCATTCTGTGTAGCTGTGCGGTTTTCCTCACTAATCCTATTTAACCCTTTCTTGCATGAATTCTAAGAAGCTTAGTTGAGGTTTTTTTTTAACCTAATTGTTTTTTATTCCTCTTTTAGCATGAAAAACAATGCAATTAAATATTTTTTGTGACCCTATTTTTCCACTCGGGTGGACACCATGCATTTAATTTTTGAAGCAAACGTACATGTATTTAAAACCCACCATCAAAAAGTGATAAACTGTGTGAAAACTATGAAATAAAACCATTTTTCATGCAGCTAATCTGATGTTTTCTCACATTTTAACACACTCTAATACAAGTTATTACTCACGTCATGGAGATAATATGCAAAAAACAAAACCTTTTTGATTCAGAAAACTGTTAATTACAGTCTAATAACAATTGGCAATTGATTTACGCTGAAATATGTTACTGCAGATCAGGTTTATGAAGAACAGCAAAGTTGCAGTAATGGTATGAATTTCAATGTATGGGATGTTGCTGTGTTGGCTGTTGGAAGTAAAACAACAAAACCCATTAATATAAGAGAACTAGGGATGCACCGATACTGATACTGGTATCGATATTGGCCCCGATACGTCACTAATATACTCGTACTCGTCAAACAGTTGCCGATATCATGCACCGATATCACCAACATCTGTCCGAAAAAAAAAAAAACTCCCTCTGAGAACGCACCAACAGGAGACACCGCAGAATTCACAGCCCCATATGTTCCAGTGAGTTGTTTCTATCACCCCCCAACCAAATAAATAATCAGAAATGCCAGTTTTATTGCCAGTAGTATTTATTATTATCATTAGGGTCAGTTATCTACAGTCTTACTTTCTATAATATTCTTCTTCTTTCTCTTTCTCAAGCACATTGAATGACAGTTGTGTATGATGTGATAAAAAATTACAAGGCCTATTGATATTGTTATTTCACAAATTAATTAGATGGCCTATTTCAACAAATATTCACCTTGTTACTAGCTAATTTTCAATCAAAACCCAAAACAGCCCTGAATAGCCTAAATATGGAGTATCGGTATCGGAAGTACTGAAATGATTGTACTGTAAAAGTGGTATCGATGCACCCCTAAAGAGAACAGCTGTAGAATAGCTGTCCAATGTGGTGACCAGGATGCATGAAATGGTTAAAGCTCCGTCATTTGTTTATATGCTGTAGCTGAGGACCTGCAATCTGTGACAGTTCAACAGTAAAAATACCTTCTGCAGACTGATCCAAAAATGTACATGACACATAAGACTCGGGTTTGTCAAACTCCATTTACTGGAAATAGACCCCTGAGTGGAGCAGTGGGCCACAAGTGGCTTTTTAAAATGGGTGACAAAGTCAGTTTAGCTGTGTTTCTTAAAGGTCAGCAGAGGATGACATGAATAGACTGCGGTTCAGGTGACCTGTGCAGAGCCACAGCTGGATTTGCAAATAGAAAACAAATTGTTCAGCACAAGTATTGACATTGTTTCTGTGCACTGTGGGAGATCTAAGAACCAATATTTACAGCCTTTCAAAAAGAAAATTGGAGGCGGTTCACAACCTCCTGATACACATTTAAATTGGTGTGGGATACAAATACGGTGACAGTAATGTAATTGTTATTGAGCCCAAACATCTTCAGAACACGTGACAAATCCCAGTGGACTGGTGTGTGAATTCACAGACCCCTGGCTCTTCTGAACACATCCTTGTTAAAGAGACGCACACATAACACCAGCACAGAAGTAGACGCTGGTCACTGTCAAGACAGAGTGTGGTTTTAAGATGATAAGCCTCATGCAAACACAGGTCATTTAGAGAGAACAAAAGAAACACAGCCCCGAGTAGACATCACTGGTAAAATACTTTGGGAAGTGACATGGTACTTATAATGTTAAAATGTTCATTGTCACATGGACTGCTTTGTTATTTTGTGTTCTTCCCATTTAACCCTTAAAGACCCAAACGTTATTCTTCCTTTCTCTGAGTTTTTATGAATATATACAGGATTAGTAAATTAAATGTTGAAAAATACCTGATTGTCACTGAAAGAAAAACCCAATATGCAGAAGACAGCATGACAATAAATGGTGATAAAGCACTTAAGGATGGTTAAATACAGAAAAACATTCATTTTGAAGGTAACGTATATGTCACAGTGGGTCCTTGTGGGTTAAAGTACCCACTCTGTATTGCAGTTGATAGTACCGTGAATACTCTGTAAACTGTCTGACCAAGGAAAAAAAAATAATCATTTCAGTCAGAACTGTTCACAGATTTTATTTGCAGTCTATTTCCTAGAGTACACTCTTCCAAACCACAGATAGCAGGAGGTATGAACAAAGACACATCCTGGCAGTTACTGATGAGGCTGTCATCAACTCTTAAACACAATCCACAGGCCAATAAATAAGGTGTTTTGTGTTGGTGAAACTTGGTGGAAATCAAATAAGAGTGCAGAAAACAACTTCTGAGGCTTTTGTTCTGACTGCGGTCAGTGTGAATCTGCATCCGCACAAAATGAAAACATCAATACCGCTTTCAGAATTTTTGTTTAACCCAAACACACTAACCATGCAAATTTCCTTCAGAGAGACGTTCTACAGCCCACTGCTTCCACAAGAGGTCAATCAGATGTGATCTTACCATCATTACCATCTTAACAATCCACTATCTTTTCTGTGTAACATGCTAATTAATGCCTTTCAGATTTGGGTCAACATCATCATGACCTTGTTAAGTAAAATTATGTTTCAGTGTTATACGGAAAATGTAGAAAGTCCAATCGTTCAAGCACATGGTTATTACAGTCTGTTTAGTCTTATGTAAGTACAGGGTTTTCCAGCCATCGGTCACTTGTCTGGGGTTAATAGTAAAGTGGTGACAGTGTGAGTGACACCAACAGGAAACATCCCACTGAAGTGTTTTTGAGAACTTTTATTACAGATCATGAACCATCACACACTTTAACACTGGTCAATGGTCAATAATGTTACAGTAATAGGACCAATGTATATAGCGCGTCATTACTTTATAAATAAATGTGACATTTAAGGAATGATGGTATGTCTGAAAGAGCTTTGGCATTTTGCAACTTCACTTCTGTCAATCTCTGTAGGATGAATGCGATGCTCTTTAAGTGCTTAAGACATTATTTAAATATTTTCTCTAAGAGGATATTTCCTGGTTTGTAAATAAAATCCCTGTCTATGGCAAGATAAAGCGAAGTAAGTGCTTCTGTAAAAGTGCCAAGAGGTACTGAAGAGAAACTGATTAAACTTGCAATAATTTCAAATATCTCAAGTGATTACTTTTTTCATCTCTTACTCACTCACAGTACACTTCTGAGCTGTACCCAAGTTCAGCTCTTTCAGATATGAACAGCCACAGTGGTTTGGTGACTTGATTCAGTGTCAGAGTTTCAACATTAAGTGTTTTCACGCAGCTGCATATGTTTAACCATGCACAGAGAAACAGAGACAAGGCCACAGATGCACTGTCTGTCCCCCCGTTCAACCCGATACTCCTACCCCATCTCCAGAAACATCATTACAAAATCCATAGATAAATCATTTCTTCCACCTTTTTCACACCATCCGAGTTTGCAACACCTGGGATTTTGCACTAGTTATATTTCCAGTCCAGGGACAATTTACGGGGGATAAGGTTCAATGGGCAGTTTTGATTTGAGAGCTCGAGAGGGCAGATCCTCTAATATAATACTCATAATTCTCTCTGTTCTCTATTTCAGACTGATCCAAATTTATCCCCGAATGTACACCCAACTGTCCATGCCTGCAGATGATGAATAATAAATTCACGAGTATAATGAGTTTGCCAAGCAGTAGATTTATCTGGCGCTAACGTGCCATTGGCATTCATGTTCGATTTTCACCCAGTTTGCCCACTCAACGCTAAAGATAACACCACAGATAAGGAACCTGTGGGGTAATCTCTTTGCTATTGATCTGATGTTTTTTAAGTTCTGCTGTATTCAGGCATCCACGTTTGAGATCTGACATTTTAATTTAACGACCTTTTATTTCTTAACGGCGCTGAACGGGGAATGAACTAAGACACTTAATTATCGTGTCTGTTTGTGCCATATGTCTGCTGTGCTCAACAGTAATAAAACACTGACAGACATAATTGTACTCAGGTATATAATTATTTGGTAGGTTATTCTTCTAGCGTGCAGTTCCTGCCAACTGTTGTCCTCTTTTTTAATCACTTTTTTTCTTTGTTTTGATGTGCACTGCCAATTATTATTATGACAGTCATGACTAATTAGAGTCTAATGACAAAAAAGAGCTAAATCACCCTGTGTTAGTATTGATTTGTCAGGGTTTGTTTGTTATCTTATCGTGTGCGACAATCAAGGGAAGGCAGAAACAATTAGTCATCAAATATGAGTGTACTGGTGTGATGAATTACTTCCCCCATAGTCTGAAATCAACATAGAATTAAAATGTTCATGGTATGATAGTTCAGCTACACTTTGGTTTGGTGCACACACTCAGAAATATGGAAAAATAAAATAAAATAAAAATCTTTTTGAAGCCCCCCCCTAAAAAAAACCAAACTGCTTTGAGTAAAGGTTTTGATAATTCTCTTGTGCAAAAACCTGGTAGATACAGAACATGTGAAAAGCAGCCTGTGTTTTTGTGCCCTACATTAACCTGTCACTCACCTGTCACTTTTCACTGTCTGATGGTGTGATGAGACCATTTTCATTTGAAGCTTTGATTAATTTTGACCTGGTTTTGTATGTTAATTCAACACATGGAGCCGAGCAGTTCGAAAAAAACAAACAAAACAAGTCAACTCATCCAGATGAGGAGACAGAAAACTAATTTGCCCAGCATGAATACGCAGATGCTATTCAGGGTGATGACGCACCTATTGTCCCTATTTGGCCTCTGTCCCAAAAAGTCGGAGTCAAAACACAGCCCTGCCTGTTCTGCAGAACCTCTGTTCTTGTACTCATCTCATTGTCACGTTTTTTTTAAATTTCAACCCATAAAAGCCAACATGGACAAAGAAAAACAAGAACACGATCATTTGACTCAAGAGTACCAACATTTTCTGTCTGAAACAAAGGTCATAGATATTCCAGGGAATTTACTTTTTTTTTTTTTTTTTTTTACTGTGAAAAGTTTTACTTATTTATTTTCAATTTCTAAGAGAAGCTCGGTGCAAGTTTATCTCTTAGTCTACGAGTTACAGCTCAGTGACTTCTTGATTATGACACCAAGTAGCAGAGTAAAGGCTAAATAACACACATGAACACACCAGCATTTATGGAGATCTAATTGTAGAAATGATTAAGACATAGATGATGATTACAAGGTTACACTAACTATGATAATAAGAGTAGTTGTGCTTTTCTTTCCTTAAAAGAACTGAAGATAATATTTGTACATCAACCCATGAAGACCCAGTGCTACTTTTGTGGATGAATTTTTTCCCCCCTCTATTTCTACTTTTTTTTTTTTTCATACATAAATTTAATTAATTGTACAAAGTTGAACCCAGGAGCGAGACCAGAGACAAGAGTAAAGTTTAAAGAGGTTTACTGAATGGGTGATGTTAAA